>BLSH010406044.1:526610-556178 GCA_018402905.1 Glandirana rugosa
TCATTCCTACCCTCCCCGGTCGAAACGAAAGACTTGAAAGCAAGACGGATAAGATGAGGATCATTTTCCATGTATTGGGGTGCACAGTACTTATCTCCGACGCAGACAGTTACTTGAGTCTCTTTTCCTAAAATGCCATTCAAGAATTATTTTAGGATAAAAACGTACTATAAATTTTGACTATTTTGTCGTCTTACTTATTTTCCTCGAAGAATTTTGCATTATACCAGATTTTTAGTAGGTTTTACACGATATTTTTTCCATATGAACTTTTTTTATCAAGTCAGTGGCTGAACAACGACACACGGTTACCATTCACATCCAGGGGACAAGGTGAGTAACGCTGCCTTGGATCCAGCGATGCAATCCCGAGTGTGGCTCGGGGTTACCACTAATGGTACTGAAATTCCACCCCGAGCCACACTCGGGAATACCGCCAGGGAGGTTAAAGGACTCTTTTCCAACAGATTTCGGTGTCACAGACTCCAGTTTGGGATATTTCCCCACTTACCATTGGCACACAGCAACAAGTCGGTGACTGAACTATTTTTTTCAAGTATACCTTTTTTATAGCACATTTTGGATGATTTTTAGACCATATTACGTTTTAAGAAGCTCCTTTTATTCATTCTGCTGTTTTATCAGTTTTAAATATCATGCAAAAATAGGATTTTATTAAGAACTTACCGTAAAATCCTTTTCTCTGAGTTCATTGACAGACGCAGCCTCTATTCATGACACGTGGGGTTATGTACCTTTTACTAGGAGTAGAATAGGCAGAACGAAAGTTCAGAAAGCAAAGCTGGCCCCTCCCATCCTTACTCAGCACATAACCCCTCAGCCCTGCATAGCATATCAGTTTGTAACAAGCTGTACAAACACAACACCGAGGGGTGGGTGCTGCATCTGTCAATGAACTCAGGGAAAAGGATTTTACGGTAAGTTCTTAATAAAATCCTATTTTCTCTTACGTTCATTGACAGACGCAGCCTCTATTAATGACACGTGGGGACGTCCCAAAGCTGTGTCAAACAAGAGGGGTGGGCAAACAATAACAACTGTACCCACAGAAAGATCTCGGGAGGCGCCAGCCGCGCCTACACCACCGCCTGTAAAACTTTGCGGCCAAAAGCAGCATCCGCGGATGCTGACACATCAACTTTATAGAACTTCACAAAAGTGTGCACCGAGGCCCAAGTAGCCGCCTTGTACACCTGAGACACCGATGCTTGGTGTCTAAACACCCAGGAAGTGCTAATCGCCCTGGAGGAATGAGCCGTGACCGGAAAAGGTATGTACCTGTCCCCGAACAGTATACGCATGGGTCACGGTCTGTCTGATCCAGCGTGAAACAGTGGCCGACGAAGCCGTCAACCCTTTGCGCGGCCCATCCGTCAGCACAAACAGCACATCCGGCTTCCTGAAAGGAGCCGTAGCTGCCAATACACTCGCAATGCTCTCACCACATCCAAGGAATGCAGAGCAATCTCCTTAGGGTGAGACGGGTGCGGACACAAGAAAGGGAGGACAATGTCCTCATTAATGTGAAAAGAGGAGACTACCTTCGGAAGGAACGAAGGAGACGGGCGTAGCACCGCCTTATCCTTATGTAGGACCAAATAGAGAGACCTACACGACAAAGCTGCCAATTCAGACACCCGCCTAGCGGATGTGATAGCTACCAAGAAGGCGACCTTCTGAGACAGCAATTGTAAGGGAATATCCCTGATCTTCTCATAAGGCGGTTTCTGTAGTACAGAAAGTACCAAGTTCAGATCCCACGGCGCCATGGGCGACCGTACCTGAGGAGCCACATAATGTACACCTTGTACAAATGTACGGATCAAAGAATGCGTCGCCAAAGGACGCTGAAATAGAATCGCCAGAGCGGAGATCTGGCCCTTGAGGGTGCTTAAAGCCAACCTATGGTCCAGGCCTTGTTGAAGAAAGGCCAGCACCCGAGCAACTGCAAAGGAACGGGGGTTCCAACCCCCCGACTCGCACCAGGCAATATAGGCCTTCCAAGTGCGATGATAGATCTTGCGCGAAGTACACTTGCGCGCCTTAAGCATAGTGGGGATCACTGACTCTGTTGATCTGCCGAGCTGCTGATGCTGCTGCCCCTGCGTTCCCGGAAGGAATGGCGCGAAAAGCACATGTAAAGTCCCATACAGGGGGACTAACCAAAAATGGCCGCCACAGCCACTAGAGGCCAAAACTCTTCCAAAATGGCCACGACCACGGCAAAATGGCGATCGGCCCGACTCCTGGAAACCGGCGGCCCATGCCGCTCATGGCAGCAGGCGGTTGGCGGTGTGAGCAGCCAGGACATCAGGCGGCCGGGCGGGCAGGGAGAGGTGGTTAGCGACCAGTGCACCCCCCCCCCACCGGAACGGGCACCGCTAGTCGCCCCCCTTCCGCCACCAGGGGGGGTGTCACTCACCGATTCCAGACGGGCGCAGCGGGTAGCCACTCGGTGCAGACCTTCCTCCCCCCAGATGGGGAGGGATGCTGCCAGCCAAGCGACCCCTGGAGCAGGCACAGCCTGGACGCTGGGTACGCAGGTGGGGCGTTTAACCCACCGGCCGCCCGCACGGAACGGGCAGGATGCGGCGGACCCCGCCAGCGCTGAGGGTGGCTCGCATCCATCGGCCGTGCTGGGGAGATGGCAGGACATATGAGTATCCGCGTGGTCCCCAGCCGGCTACTTGATTGCAGTCTTCATCAGAAGGCTTGCACATAAGGCAGAAAAAGAAAAACTTTAGGGAAATCGCAGTTCCCAGCAGGGAACCAGGTCTAACTCCATGCACTAGGCAGAAGAAAACTGATATGCTATGCAGGGCTGAGGGGTTATGTGCTAAGTAAGGACGGCCCCCTGGGAGGGGCCAGCTTTGCTTTCTGAACTTTCATTCTGCCTAATCTACTCCTAGTAAAAGGTACATAACCCCACGTGTCATGAATAGAGGCTGTGTCTGTCAATGAACGTAAGAGAAATATATATATGTATGTATGCTTTTAAATACAGTCATGATATGTCTTACTCATTTAAACAATGTTCGGAAATATAAGCCATGTAAACAACTTCTATTTTTTAACATATGGAGTCAGTCCAGCGCGATCTCCAACCCTAAAAAGCTATCCTTCACCCCTTGTCAGACTCACAGCAGGACACCCTGTTAAAGTCCAAAGATGGACTACCACCAAAATAGACTCCTGGAGGGCCAATCTCTATCGACTGACAGAACCATTGGACACCTCAGATGAGTCCGAACAGGAAGAAATCACAGATCTGTTTAACAAGCCTGAAAAGCTTGCAAGCAGTGAGATTAAACACTCTATAGATGTTGAGTTTCTGAAGAAATCCTAGCAAGATAAAAGAGTACCCACGGAGCTGAAGGTGACAATACCACAAGCTTATGCAGGGGATGAGGAATATTGCATGTTCTGGTACAAGCATTGGGACAAAAAATCATTAAGGAGCAATGGACAATCATTTGATATAAGGTAAATAAACAAACTGAATGGGTATGGCGCTGCTAGTAAAATGCAAAAAAAAATTCTAAAAGTGTGAAAAATATGCCACAAGAATAAATGTGCAAATATTAATGTGTGCAAAGTAACAATAAATGGCCCAACTAGTGTAAAAAAAAAAAAATAAATCAACCCAAAATAAATATATGTTATGTTAGATAACTGACTAACAATATCAGGTTAAAGAACAGCTTGCGTACATTTACTGCTGCAGAGTGGCAGCGTAACGCGAATTGCAGTTTATAAACCGGCGACCCGTGATCACCTACTACACAGGAAGAGCCGCCAATGTAACCACGGCAGTTCCTCGTACTGTCAATGGGCATGACAGAGATCTACTGATCCCTGTCATCGGGATCAGTTAGATCTGTCATGCCCCAACACAGTTAGAACACACCTAGGGGACACAGTTAACCCCTTGATTGCCCCCTGCAGATTAACCCCTTCTCTGCCAAAGACATTTATACAGTAATCAGTGGCTATTTTTTTATCTCTGATCGCTGTATAAATGTCAATGGTCCCAAAAAAAAAAAAAAAAAAAGTGTCAAAAATGTCCGATATGTCCACAGCAAAAATAGCAGTCCAGCTAAAAATTGCAGATTGCCGCCATTATTAGTAAAAAAATAAAATAAAAAATAAAGACACCATAAATGAATTCTCTTGGTTTGTAAATGCGGCAACTTTTGTGCAAACCAATCAATATACGCCAATTGCGATTTTTTTAAACACAAATATGAGGAAGTGTACACACACACATACATATTATATATATATATATATATATATATATATATATATAAAAATATCGGGCAAAACTGATGAATAAATTAATTTTTTATTTATTTTTTTCGATATATATTATAGCAAAAAGTAAAAAAAATATAGTTTTTTTTTTTTTTTTTTCAAAATTATCGCTCTTTGTTTATAGCGGTGATCAGAAGTGATGTAGAAGTGATCAAATACCACCAAAAGAAAGCTCTATTTGTGGGGAAAAAAAGGACATCAATTTTGTTTGGGTACAATGTCACATGACCGCGCAATTGTCAGCGACGCAGTGCAGAATCGCAAAAAGTGGCCTGGTCATTAAGGGGGTTAATCCTTCCGCGGCTGAAGTGGATATATAGTGTGTGTAATATGAGCAAGTAATGTCAAAATAAGCAATATAAAGAGCAGTAAAGCAATATAAAGTGCAACTAAACAATAAAAACACAAAAGAAAAAATACATTAATTAAATACAACACTAATTCATACATGAATAATTAATCACAAGTTGTAACCTATTTATATTAAAATGCAAATGTAAAGAGTTCAAAAAAGTGCCAGTAAATGTGGTAAAAATATAGGATTTAAAGTCTCTGGGAATAAAATGATGCAGTGCTGCAAAATCCACACAGGTGAGCGGTGTCCGTGTCTCACTTGTGCTCCCCCTTATGTGATTGCACTCACCAGCTGTAGGTCTCCAATTCAAGGGGTAATGTGCTCTCACAGGCGTGATACAGATTCTCTGCAGATGTTTCACTCCCCCGTGTTCTCCTTGGTCATGGCGATGGCAGCAGAACACCGAGACACCCAAAACCGGCTTCTTGCGCCAGCAGCGTGTACAGGAGAGGAAAGAGGGGAGTATGGAATTTACAGCACTGCATCACTTTATTCCCAGAGACTTTAAAAATAAATATATTTTTACCACGTTGACTGGCACTTTTTTGACTCTTCCATTTGCATTTAATATAAATAGGTTACACCTTGTGATTAATTATTCAAAATTAATCATTCAAAATCGAGAAACTTCTATCGCAGACGTAAAAAGAATCCTGGGAGACCAGGAATACTACACGACCCTCAGGGAAGACCCCACAAAAAAGGTTTGACAGAATAACAACATTTTATTCAAAGAGCATACAGAAAATCTACTAACAAAATACAAAAATGAGTTTCTCTTTATTGAAAATCCAAACATCCTGCTTTCCTACCACCTTCCAAAGATCCACAAGTCTCAAGACATCCCCCCAGGAAGACCGATCATATCCGGTATCAATTCGTTCACATACAATCTCTCCCATTTCATCGACCACCACCTCTAAAAATTTGTGAAAAGGCTACCATCCTACCTCAGGGACACAACAGGCCTCCTACTCAATCTGAAGGATTAAACCTGGTCCATAGACCTCCACTGGCTCACTCTGGTCGAAGCCTCACTTTACTCCAACATCCCCCATTCCAACGGTATTGTTGCCCCCTGAACAATATTTATTTTCCGATCCACTCATGCCCAAACAGCAAGCCAGTTTTCCTTCTAGAAGCCATCCAATTTATCCTTACGCATAATTATTTCACCCATCTAGAGGACTTCTACCTACAAACCAAAGGAACAGCAAAGGGAACTAGGTTTGCCCAAGCTATGCAAATCTATATATGGACCAATTTAAACAAGAATACATCCTGTCAAAAACCCTTGTACCCAGCACATCCACTTCAACAAATTGTACATAGACGGACCTGATTCTCATTTGGCGCGGTGACCCAAAGATCCCAGAGTTCATTAACCATCTCAACCAAAACAACTGGGGCCTCACATTCACCTACCACACATACCCAACCACCATAGACTATTTAGACATCACTATCAATGGAAACACGGATGGCACTATCATGACTTCCAATTTCTTTAAGAAGGTAGACAGCAACAGCTATCTAGATTTGCCACCACAAACCATGGCTGAAGATTATACCCTTTGGTCAATTCAAAAGACTTGGAAAGAATTGCACAACTGAGATGGATTTTCTCGCTCAATCACAAACCTTCAGATCAAGGTTCAAAGCCAAAGGATACCCCGATCAACTAATTGAAGGAGCATGGAAAAGAGCTTTAAACATTCCTCATGAAGACTGCCTGAAACCGTTTACCACTAAGGGTCCAACAAATCTCCCCAAACAGTGAAATTTTATCACGAAGTACAACACAGATCACACCATAATCAGGGGAATCCTCTCTAAACATTGGCACATTTTATAATCAGATCCACTTCTCCAATCCACTCCACAGTTGTGCCCATAAATTTACATACCCTGGCAGAATTTATGATTTCTTGGCCATTTCACCCAAATGACCGGTGATCTGTTTGCTTGTAATTAGTGTGTGTGTGTGTGTGTGTGTGTGTGTGTGTGTGTGTGTGTGTATATATAAAGGTTCAATGAGTTTCTGGACTCCTGACAGACCCTTGCATCTTTCATCCAGTGCTGCATTGATGTTTCTGGATTCTGAGTCATGGGGAAAGCAAAAGAATGGTCAAAGGATTTGCGGGAAAAGGCACTTGAAGAAAGATGGGCTGCATGGTCGAGTTGCTAGAAGAAAGCCATTACTACACAAATGGCACAAAGGATCCCGCTTACAATACGCCAAACAGCACAGAGACAAGCCTCAAACCTTCTGGTCCAAAGTCATTTGGAGTAATGAAACCAAAATTGAGCTTTTTGGCCACAACTATAAAACACTACATTTGGAGAGGAGTCAACAAGGCCTATGATAAAAGGTACACAATTCCTACTGTGAAACACGGAGGTGGATCGCTGATGTTTTTTGTGAGCTACAAAGGCACATGCAATTTGGTCAAAATGAATGGCAAGATGAATGCAGTATGTTATCAAAAAATACTGGAGGAACATTTGCATTCATCAGTCAGGAAGCTGCGCATGGGCCGTACTTGGACATTCCAACATGACAATAATTCAAAAAGGCCAAGTCGACCTGTCATTTGCTACAGCAGAATAAAGTGTAGGTTCTGGAGTGGGCATCTCAGTCTCCTGACCTCAATACCATTGAGTAACTCTGCGGAGATCTCAAACGTGCAGTTCATGAAAGACAGCCCAAGAATTTCCAGGAACTGGAGGCTATTTGCCAAGAGGAATGGGCAGCTTTACCATCTGAGAAAATAAAGAGCCTCATCCACAAATACAAAAGACTTCAAGCTGTCATTGATGTTAAAGGGGGCAATACACGGTATTAAAGTGACTGTATCCCCACAGAAAAAATTAAAATAAATAAAAACACATGTAAGGCAAAGGCATAATGAGCTAGTATGCACTGCATACTAGCTCATTATGATATACTTACCTTAGAACGAAGCTCCCACAGGGCAGCTTGGTCCCCACAGAGGGAGCTGACATCTTCCCTCGGGGGTTCCTTCCGGGTTCGTGGCTCCGGCACTGAGTGGCCGGACCTACGAGACGTCACTCCAGCGCATGCGTGGGAGCCCGTCTTTCCTGCAAGGTTTCCGGCGCTATACGCCGAGCCTTCAAAGGAACGTCACTGCGCATGCAAGGTGAATATCTTCTAAACCGTGCAGGTTTAGGAGATATTCATTTTACCTACAGGTATAGGTTATAGGCTTACCTGTACGAAAAATCCTTAAAATGGGGATACAATCGCTTTAAGAACTGGGGTATGTAAACTTTTAATCAGGGTCATTTGGGTAGTTTCTGTTGTCATTATGATTTAAAAAGAGTAAACACATTTGATTGATAATAAATGGCTTCAGCCAAACACTAACCATGAGTGAAAGAAACGTTTTAACATTCATATTCTCTAAAAAAAAAGGCCAAGAAATCAAATTCTGCCAGGGTATGTAAACTTATGAGCACAACTGTATCTACTCACTTGCCCATGCAATATGTCGGAAGGACCATTCAGACTTTCCGCCAAAGATTCAATAAGCACAGATGCAACATTAAGAATGCAGTCCCAAAACAGCGTCTCAGGCCATTTCTCCACTCATCAAAATCACATCCCAGACCTAATAACTGCCACATTCATAGAACAGATGACAGAATTCATCAATTATAACCAATACACCAGACTGTGCCAAAGGGAATCCTATTGGATATACCAGCTCAATACCCTTACTCCAAATGGACTCAATGAGATGATAGAATCATATTATGAACGAATGAATTGTATGATGAACCTGTCAGTTGTCTCTGGACCCACTTTTAGCAGTTCTATTTCTCCCTCCTTTTTTATTTAACCACTTCCCATCCGGGCTATTTCTGGCACTCCTCTCCAACATTTTGTTGCTAGAAATTTACTCAGAACCCCCAAACATTATACGTTTCTTTAGCAGAAATCCTAGGGGATAAAATGGTGGTCGTTGCAACTTTTTAGGTTACGTGATATTTGTGATTTTTCAAATGCGTTTTTGGGGAAAAAACCCCCCAAAAAAACGGTTTCATGAATTTAAAAAACAAAAAACAGTAAAGTTAGCCAGATTTTTGTATAATGTGAAAGATGATGTTACCTTGAGTAAATAGATACCCAACATGTCACGCTTTAAAATTGCGCACGCTCGAAGAATGACGCCGAACTTTGGTATTTACAAATCTCCATAGGCGATGCTTTAAAAATTTTTACGGGTTACCAATTTAGAGTTACAGAGGAGGTCTTGGGCTAGAATTGTTGCTCTTGCTCTAACGCACGTGGCAATAACTCACATGTGTGATTTAAACGCCGTTTACATATGTGGGCGCGACTTGCGTATGCGTTCGCTTCTGTGCATGGGGACGGGGGCGCTTTAAATTTTTTTTTCTTTATTTTACATTTTTACACTCTTTAATTTTTTTTTGATCACTTTTATTCCTATTACAAGGAATGTAAGCATCTATTGTAACAGGAAAAGTACGTGACAGGTCCTCCAGGCAGGAAAGCATCAGATAAAAAAAAAAAAAAAAAAAAGTGAACGATCTGATGCTTTCCTGCCGTGTCCCCGGCTTTGTTTCATAAGGTCGCGCCCGGGACCCCGAGAGCCAGAGATTGCAGGGTACTATTTGTCCTTCGGAAATCTCTGTGACTTGCTTTCGGCAGCGGCAGACTCCTTCTCCGGCTCGCCGATCGCAGATGCTTGAAAGAAGGATGGTCATTTATGAAGATGAATGTTAAATGGACACGGTCATTGATATGAATCACAACTGCCATTGCTGGCTGTCATTTTGTTGCTAGGGCTTTAATGCTGTCTGAGTTGCTGACCCAGAAGAAATTGAGAGATATGTAGTTCTGACACTCATGCTGTATGGCAAAATCTCAGTCTTCCAAAGCTCTTTATTCAGCTGTCAGTAAAACAAGTGCATTTGTGTTGTTGCAAATCATAATGGGGCAACCTGGGGTGAGACTTTAAATATGCCAAATGAGAACATACGACTGCAAAAAATCTGTAAAATTTCATATAGATTTTATTGTAGTTTTAAAAAAAAATTAAGTTGAAAACATATAATTAAAAAGGACATAAGTACAAATTATAAACCCTTAAAGATCATGAATCGTCACATGCACGTGTCAGAGTGTACGTGTTACGCGGGTTCCCTCACTTCTTCAGGACCAGGCATGTAAGATACAAGTAGGGTGTTGTACTCAGTATCCAACCAATGCGATAGCAGAAGGGACACTAGACAAAAGCAGAATAATCCATATAGCACACAAAGGGGGAAAAAACACAAGGGGTGCCTCAAGCTAATTTCACCCACCAGTCCATAAAATGAATAACGGATCTTGTTACAAGCTCGGGGTTGAGGGAGAGCTCAAAAGGGAACCATATGTATATGGATGAATCAGACGGGTGCATAAAGCAAATGAGCAGACCTAGACAGAGAAAGTCTTCCCTTCCCAGCAGGTAAAACTCGCTTAAACTTTAATGGCCATATCAAAGGACCAGCAACATGTAAGACCACATGCACCGCAGAAGCGAGTCCATGTCCCCTCAGGCATTACTCGCCTGAAGGGACTTGAGGGGAGTGTAACAAGATCCGTTGTTCATTTTATGGACTAGTGGGCAATTTTACCTTGAGACACCCCTTGTGTTTTTTTTCCCCCTTTGTGTACTGGGAACCCGCGTAACGCGTAGACCATCTGACACGTGCATGTGACAATTCATGATCATTAAGGCTTTATAATTTGTATGTATGTCCATTTTAATTATATGTTTTCAACATATTTTATGGATTTGTTAAACTACAATAAAATCTATATGAAATTTTACTTTATTTTTTTGCAGTCGTATGTTCTCATTTGGCATAACCACTTCAATACCAGATATTCCCGCCTAGACCAATATTCAGCTTTCAGCGCTGTCACAAATTGAATGACAATTGCACGGTCATGCGACGCTGTACCCATTTGTATATATTTTTTCCCATAAATAGAGCTTTCTTTTGGTGGTATTTGATCACCTCTGGGGCTTTTATTTTTTGCGCTACAAAAAAAAAAAAAAGTTCTTCGTTTCTGTTACAAACATTTTTAAATAAGTAGGTTTTCTCCATCACTGGTGAGGCTACACTGACGGGCATGGATGAGACAGTACTGATTGGCACTGATGAGGCACATACAGTGGATATGGAAAGTATTCAGACCCCCTTAAATTTTTCACTCTTTGTTATATTGCAGCCATTTGCTAAAATCATTTAAGTTCATTTATTTTCCTCATTAATGTACAAACAGCACCCCATATTGACAGAAAAACACAGAATTGTTGACATTTTTGCAGATTTATTAAAAAAGAAAAACTGAAATATCACATGGTCCTTAGTATTCAGACCCTTTGCTGTGACACGCATATGTTTAACTCAGGTGCTGTCCATTTCTTCTGATCATCCTTGAGATGGTTCTACACCTTCATTTAAGTCCAGCTGTGTTTGACTATACTGATTGGACTTGATTAGGAAAGCCACACACCTGTCTATATAAGACCTTACAGCTCACAGTACATGTCAGAGCAAATGAGAATCATGAGGTCAAAGGAACTGCCTGAAGAGCTCAGAGACAGAATTGTGGCAAGGCACAGATCTGGCGAAGGTTACAAAAAAAATTTCTGCTGCACTTAAGGTTCCTAAGAGCACAGTGGCCTCCATAATCCTTAAATGGAAGACGTTTGGGATGACCAGAACCCTTTCTAGAGCTGGCCGTCCTGGCAAAACGGAGTTATCGGGGGAGAAGAGCCTTGGTGAGAGAGGTCAAGAAGAACCCAAAAATCACTGTGGCTGAGCTACAGAGATGCAGTAGGGAGAAAGTTGTAGAAAGTCTACCATCACTGCAGCCCTTCACCAGTCGGGGCTTTATGGCAGAGTGGCCCGACGGAAGCCTCTCCTCAGTGCAAGACATATGAAAGACCACATGGAGTTTGCTAAAAAACACCTGAAGGACTCCAAGATGGTGAGAAATAAGATTCTCTGGTCTAATGAGACCAAGATAGAACTTTTTGGCCTTAATTCTAAGCGGTATGTGTGGAGAAAACCAGGCACTGCTCATCACCTGTCCAATACAGTCCCAACAGTGAAGCATGGTGGTGGCAGCATCATGCTGTGGGGGTGTTTTTCAGCTGCAGGGACAGGACGACTGGTTGCAATCGAGGGAAAGATGAATGCAGCCAAGTACAGGGATATCCTGGATGAAAACCTTCTCCAGAGTGCTCAGGACCTCAGACTGGGCAGAAGGTTTACCCTCCAACAAGACAATGACCCTAAGCACACAGCTAAAATAACGAAGGAGTGGCTTCAAAACAACTCTGTGACTGTTCTTGAATGGCCCAGCCAGAGTCCTGACTTAAACCCAATTGAGCATCTCTGGAGAGACCTAAAAATGGCTGTCCACCAAAGTTCACCATCCAACCTGACAGGACTGGAGAGGATCTGCAAGGAGGAATGGCAGAGGATCCCCAAATCCAGGTGTGAAAAACTTGTTGCATCTTTCCCAAAAAGACTCATGGCTGTATTAGATCAAAATGGTGCTTCTACTAAATACTGAGCAAAGGGTCTGAATACTTAGGACCTTGTGATATTTCGGTTTTTCTTTTTTAATAAATCTGCAAAAATGTCAACAATTCTGTGTTTTTCTGTCAATATAGGGTGCTGTGTGTACATTAATGAGGGGAAAAAAATGAACTTAAATGATTTTAGCAAATGGCTACAATATAACAAAGAGTGAAAAATGTAAGGGGGTCTGAATACTTTCCTTGCCTACTGTATAGGCAGCACTTATAGGTGGCACTGATAAGCCGCACTGATGGGCACTCATAGGCGGCACTGATGGGCATTCATAGGTGGCCCTGGGCACTGATAGGCGGCAATGATAGAGGGCACTTTTTTGGAGGCATACCCTGGCGGTCCTGGGAGCCATCCAAGATAGGCATTGTGCTCCTTACCTGGTAGCCTAGGGTGCCGTGCCCTCTCTGGTGGTCAGGGTAGGCTTCCCTGGTGATCCGTGTGTGGGCATTCCCTGGGGGTCCTGGGTGGCGATTCTAGGGGGGGCTGCACTGATAAACATTCAGTGCAGACCCCCCATCAGGAGAACCGCCGATAGGCTCTCCTCTACTTGCTTCTGCAGACACGAGTAGAGGAAAAGCCAATACATGGCTCTTCCTGTTTAGACTCTATCAAGTTTGGTAATGCGGTGGGTCAGATTGACACACCGCACCACCGATCGTTGCGATGCGTGTCCCCCCAGGTGCGCAATCGCGGGTTATCCTGAATCACGTCATATGACGTCCGGTCAGGATAACGGAACCACCGCCCGCCCCTCATTTGGTTATAGGCCACGCAGGAAGTGGTTAAAGTCCCACCCCAGGTTTTATCTCATTATGATTTGCAACTATTTCAGGGATGATGCCAATGTGAGCATTTGATTATGTATATATGGCATGCCACCTATCGCTTCAACTACTAAATGCATTTGTGTTGTTTCTGCCATGGGACCGTTTCTCCTTAAGATAAGAAGGTGGTTTCAAATGGCAAAACCTACAATTCTCTCATGACAGAGTCACTTAAAGAGGAGTTCCCGCTAGGGAAAAAAAAAATTAAAAAAGTCAGCACCTACAAATACTGTAGATGCGGACATTTAATATAATAGCATCTTTCCTGTCCAGGGGGCCTGCGATGTTGGCACCCCAGCCAATATTTGGATTGGTTGTCGGGTGCTGCCACCACCATCTCCAGGAAAACCGGCAGTGAAGCCTTTTCGGTTTCATGCCTGGTACCATATTGCGCATGCACAAGGCGCACTGCAATTCTTAATGGCCCGGTGGTGGATAAAGGAGGAGGGGGGCCGAACTGCCAAGGGACGGCGCCGTCTCCCATAAGTGGAGACGGGGACCTGTCAAAAACAGGTCCCCATTCCCCCCCTGAAAAGTGCCAAATGTGGCACCGAAGGGGGGGTGGGGAGCAAATAAGGAGAAGTTACACTTTTCAGTGGAACTCCGCTTTAAGATAGAGTAGCCAACCTTTTTAGAAAACAATACATTGAATCTTGATACAAGGCTGAAACCGCATGAACAGGGCAATAACCTCAGCAACTTTGAAGAGGTATAGTACAAAATAACACATGGAGCATACTAGGCTTTTAATAAACCCATGAAGAATTCACCACTGCAGTGGATACTCACTGCCTTAAAAGCCTGTTCACACAAACATGCAATTAAATGCTTGAAAAATGGAAATGCCCCTTTCTCACAACGTGCTTGTCAACGAATTGTGCTCCCGTTCGGCAGAATACTTCCAACTTGACATTCCATCGATCTCCTCTCCAGTTACCCTTTGGGAGGCGTACAAAGAGGTAATCCGTGGCCATCTCATTCAACATGCTTTCAGGAGGAAGAAAGAGCGTCAGGCCGAAATTTGTCGTCTGGAGGCTGAACTGGCTTCTGCCACAGCGGAGTTGAAACATCACACCTTGACTTATAATAGAAGTCTGGTTGATAAATTTCGCCTTGACCTTTGTCTGACGGACAGGGTGGAGCACAATTTGCACTGGACTAAACAGAAGTTTTATGCCAATGAGATGGGTTCGTTATTGGCTAATAAGCTTAAGTTCTATGACCCTCGGAAACCAGCTGTGTCACTTAAAACTAGGTTTCAGGTCCGAACGTCTAATCCAGTTAAGATCTTGGCTGACTTTCATTTTCATACTATAGAGGCCTGGGTGATCCCTTCCCGAGTTGGGTCGATACATTGTATTCCCACCCGACGGCCTCAGTCAAATATATGGGATACAACTCCTCTAAATCTCCCATCTCACGTGGTACGCGTCAAGGCTGCCCATGGCATCCGCCTCTCTTCATTGTTATAGTCCTTGAACCTTTGACGGAACACATCAGTTTGAATCCCGATTTCGGGGGGGGGGGGGGGGGTGGAATTGGCTGGAGTGCATCATAAATGGGCGCTGTTCACCAACGACATTTTAGTGTACGTTACCGCCCCCTCATACCAGTCTTCCTAATTTACTTTCACTTCTGCACGGTTTTGCCTCCTTGTTGGGACTTCAACTTAACCAGACTAAATTCTGTGCATTAGATATTTCCTTGGCGGACTTGGTTCAACATTCTTTGGCTACAAATTTCTAATTTCATTGGTCACCCGCTCTTCCCTATTTGGGGATTAACTTAAAGTGATTGTAAAGGCTTGTTTTTGTTTTTTTAATAAAAAATAACAAACATGTTATACTTGCCTCCTCTGTGCAGTTGGTTTTGCACAGAGTACAGCCCAGATCCTCCTCTTCTCCGGTCGCTCTTTGCTGCAACTGGCCCCTCCCTCCTTTGAGTGCCCCCTCAGCCAGCAGCTCTCTATGGCGGCACCCAAGCCGAGTCAGAGCTCCGTGTATCCATTCAGACACGGAACCCCAACCTGGCCCCACCCCCTCTCCCCTGATTGGCTGACAGACTTTGATTGACAGCTGTGGGAGCCAATCGCGCCGCTGCTGTGTTTTAGGCAATCAGGAGGAGTGTACTGGACGGCTGAACGGGCTGAGGGGATAGTGGACATCACTGGAGAGAGAAGGAGCTCAGGGTAAGTATTAGGGGGTGCTGGAGAGGCTGCTACACACATAAGGGTATTTAATCTTAATGCTTAGAATGCATTAAGATATAAAAATCTTCTGCTTTTACAACCCCTTTAACACCAACTCACCATTCATTATACAGTCAGGTCCATAAATATTGGGACATCGACACAATTCTAATCTTTTTGGCTCTATACACCACCACAAAGGCTTTGAAATGAAAAGAACAAGATGTGCTTTAACTGCAGACTTTCAGCTTTCTTTAATTTGAGGGTATTTACATACAAAGAAGGTGAACGGTGTAGGAAAAAAAATTTCAACTTTGAAAGAAAAAAACATTATTTACTTTCCGCTATAAAACATACCCAATAAAAAAAAATGTAAAAAAACAAATTTCTTCATCAATTTAGGCCAATATGTATCCTGCTACATACTTTTGCTACAAATCCCAATAAGCGTATATTGATTGGTTTGCGCAAAAGTTATAGCGCAACAAATAATGGGATGTTTTTATAGCACTGCGACACTGTGGCAGACAAATCGGACTCCTGACAGTTTTGACATTTTTTTGAGGACCAATGACATTATTACAGTGATCAGTGCTAAAAATATGCACTGTTAGGTCATCCCTGGTACAAATAGGATTACCAATATTAAAACTGGCAAGACTAATCTGGAGGGAGTCTAAACGTATCACAGAATTTAAGGATGTGGAGGCTTTGCTTCCCCTCTGGCATAATCCCATGTTCACACAATTACTGCACTTCGTACATTTCTCCTTTTGGGAAAACAGGGGGGTGACTACGTTGGTAGATATCTACACTGGCACTACCCTCAGATCATTTGAGGATATGAGTGGAAGATATGACCTTCAACGCACGTGTTTGAGGTATTTTCAACTTAGGCATGCAATGCATGCCCAGTTTGGACACAATGACATGCTGATCTCCAATTATCCCCTCATAGGAGTTCTGAAGTCCCAGGGCCCCAGGGGCCTCATCTCTGAATTGTATACCCATCTCCTGATTGCCACTGTTGGGGCTGCCTCATTGCCATCTCGCTCCCGATGGCAACGGATAATTCCTGACTTAACGGATGAGGACTGGGAGGTGGCCTGCTCCTCGCATTTGCGGGTCTCTCCGGCCGTAAACAATAGACTCACACAGTTGTATATCATACATCAGTCGTACCTTATACTGGTGCGACTGCACACTATGCATTGTATTCCCACTGTATGAGATGTAATACTACACATGCTGATTTTATACACCTGGTTTGGGAGTGCCCTGTCATAGCCCGGTATTGGAAACAGGTGACGGATCTTCTTTCCTCCGTCCTCTCGGTACCGGACCCTTGCAACCCCAGAGTCTGCTTATTAGGGATTCTAGATGAGGAGCAATGGCAAAGATATCAACAAACCTTATTGGAGGAAAGACTTTGCTTATGGCCCGGAAGGCTCTGGCCCTAATATAGATTCAACCGAGATCTCCATCTGTTAGGAAATGGTTGCAGTTGGTAAACCAAGTTCTACCCTTTGAAAAACTGGTGTATGAACATAGAGGCTGCCCAAATAAATACAATAAAATATGGGATGTGTGGTGCTCATCTAACCTCACTATATCTGAAACGTAAACTCTGCCTGCCTTCTTTATTTGTATTTAAGCCCCACAGTTCTCATCAGATATATGCAGAGGTAAAATGTGAAATATGTGTACTTTGGGACACTGTTATAGTGTACACATCTTGTAGTCTCACCAGACACTTGTTTTGAATAACTTCTGATGCTCATGTTGAGCAAAAGTTATGCATTTATATGATGTTTTTGCATACTTGTCAATAAAACGTATTAAATAAATAAATAATAATATGCACTGTTACTGCACTAATGACACTGGAAGGGAAGGGGTTAACACCAGGGGCAAGCAAAGGGTTAAGTGTGTCCCTAGAAGATGTTTTCTAACTGTGTGGGGGTTGCTCTGCCTGGATGAAGACAGATCTGTGTTCTTCTCGATCTTCTCCCACCAGAATGGCAATCTGCCTTGTTTACATAGGCAGATCGCCGTTCTGAATCTCTGGGGATCGCAAGTGGTCAGTGGACCCACTGACCCCCTGTATCCAATCAGCGAACAATCATGCCTCCAGCGCGGCCCCCCCCCCCCCCCCCCCAGAAGCCATTGTACGGAACGGCGTAATAGAGCCGACCTACCGCAGTACATCTGCAGCAGGTGGTCAGCAAGTGGTTAAACGTAGTGCACATGACAACAGGATTGTGATGTGAGCAGAATAAATAAAAGTGCTGTAGAACGCAAGTCACTGCGGTATGACTGAACAGGGCCTTAAGGTGGTTCTAAATGCAGAAGATTTTGAAGACTGCATTAAGGTAAAAATCCTTCTGCATGCAGCTCCCACCCCAGCGCCCCCTTAGATCCCATCCACACTGAGGCAGTTTTCAGGAGTTTTAGCGCTAGAAATAGTGCCTGTAAAGCGCCTGAAAACTGCGCCTTCCATGCCTCTCTAGTGTGAAAGTTAGGAAAAGTCCTGCAAGCAGCATCTTTGAGGCGGTCTGGGAGCGCAGTGTACAGTGCTCCCATACACCGCTCCTGCCCATGGGAATGAATGGGCAGCGCTTCCGAATTGCCTGTAAAGCGCTTCAGAAGTGCCACAACACGTGCGCCTTTAACCCCTTCTTGGGTGTTAAAAACACCCTGCTAGCGGCTGAAAAGCGCCGCTTAAATAGTGGTAAAGCGCTGCTAAAACTAACGGTGCTTTACCGCTAACTGTCCTGCCACCCCAGTGTGAAAGGGTTTTTCTACTTACCTTAAACCGATCTTGATCCAGCGATGCGCACGAGAGCCATTGGCTCCTGCTGCGGTTAGTCACAGCCATTGAGGATAGAGGGGGAGGCAGGGCTGAGCTAAGCTCTGTGTATCAATGGACACACACAGCTGCTTGGGAGCGAGCACGCACGAGTGCTCCTATAGCAAGCAGCTTGTTATGGGATCACACAAAGGGGAGGGGGGAGAGGAGCCAGGAGCGCTGGCGGGGGACCCAAAAAGAGGAGGATTGGGGCTGCTCTGTGCAAAACCATTGAACAGAGCAGGTAAGTACGACATCAAAATCACATAGTCAGCAAGCACTGCAACTGGGCAGAGGGCGATTTGGGCTGCAGTGCGGGGACTGTTTCCCTTGCCTATAGGGCAGTTGTTCAGGCGTTATGGCTCGAACCATATTGCACTACTCCTATCTCAGGAGATTGAACCGGAGTAAAGGAGACATTCATGCAAATTACACTACTCCTATTTCAGGAGATTGAACCGGAGTTAGGGAGACATTCATGCAAATTACACTACTCCTATCTCAGGAGATTGAACCGGAGTTAGGGAGACATTCATGCAAATAAGAACAAAGGCAGGATGTAACTTTGAGTCATGCTTTGAGTACTGTGATGCACAATGCATAGAATGTGCCAGATAGCAGCACTGTTTAATGGTGCTAGTCGTGGCTGAAAGGGTTAAGGCTAGAGTGTGAATAACAATGCAAGTGCCGTCCCCACCCATGACGTCTATGCATTCAGTGTATGGGTTTAGCTGATTAACATTCCAGCTGATTTAGAAGGGGGGTATATAAGTATGAGCCGTCCTTCTGTCCAGCCAATCACCAGCAGAAGTCGGGATACAAAGAAACGCGTCGTGATTGGCTAGGACGGCTGTCAGTCATCTCAGGCACCTGTGAGACTTCCTATCGCTCGTGCTCACCGCTGGACGGGGAGGTTAGAGTGGAGGGGAGGAACGCCGCCGAAGGGCTGTGAAGATGTCCTGGGACGGTGTGTGCTTGCAGAGTTATACAGCCTGTGGGATATGCTCTTTGATTTACTGCATCTGGTAAGAGTCTGCACATTGGGGGGTTACCTCTAAGGGTTTATATATGTGTGAACTTCTTGCAGTTTTAAAATATTTTACAAATAAAAAGCTTTAAGGATTTTACACTATGGTGCGATTTTCTTATATTTTATCCTATGTGTGGAGACCCGTCTGAGTGGAGGTTGAGACCAGCTGGTGCATATAGAAGCACAACACGCGAGTTCTGCTAGTGCATGAGAGTGCCTAGCACACATCTTTTGGCAAGGATCTGTCCTGAGGGACGCTCTTTGATGGTCACGTGGTGTTCGGTGATGGACTTTGAAACATAGACCTCCATATATTTATATCTCTTGGGACTCTGCAGACTGGGACACCCTGTTTTCATGACCTTTGTATATAGAAACGGACTTGTTAACATCTTCATATTTTCTACTTTAGCGCTACTGGTTGGCTTGCTGACTATGTGATTTTGCTGTTATACTTTCTGTTTAAAGTAGCTGCTTAGAACTTATTCATTTAGATACACCTGGCGCGGATTGGGACTACTAAGGTGACTAGGTATCTGGGTTCGCTATTTAGTACCTTGCTGTGGCCTAGAAATTTTAGGTAAGTACGACATGTTTGTTATTTGTTTAAAAGATAAAATGCGATCCTTTACAATCACTTTATTAACAAGCAGTTCTTCAATGAATGGACCAAGAATCTTGTGGTTGTGGACATGCATTACTATACAGAATGGTGGTGTACTATGGAAAAATTAAAAGGGAACGCTCGGCAGGCTTGAGGCCTTTTGAGCATGAGCCTAAAGGTCGACCAATAGGTCATATTTTCTCACACACACCATAACCCCTCATAGATGTTGGAACTAGCGCAAGATGCAAATAATGCAAGCCTTCACTAATTACATATAATATGGGTCATAAAGTCAGCATACATTTATCAAACTGTAAGGGATGTGTGGGTTAAAGAAAGAAACACCAGAAGCTGGAGTTCACTACTTAAAGTATAACTACAGGTAAAACTTTTTTTTTTTTCTTTACGTTTTAGACAGAGGAGATGGATTTGAACACCTATTAGATTTTTATTGCGGTCTGAGCCCCCTGTTAGGAACATTCACGCTCTCCATTTGCCATTTTTATTATTGACAGTGAAAGTAAAAGAGAATCCCAAATTTTGGGCTGTCCCCAGAAAAGTAATAGAGGGTAAATCTTCTAATGGGCACAGTAGTTCTGGTGACCTGGGGGTCCCCAACGGATTCAATTGAAGTGGTTGTAAAGGATCAAGGTTTTTTACCTTCATATATCCTATGCATGAAGGTACAAAACCTTCTGTGTGCAGCAGCCCCCCCTAAAACTTACCAGAGCCTGATCCAGCAATGTGCACAAGACTCAAATCTCCTGCGTCTCTCCCTCCTCATTGGCTTAGACAGCAGTGGCAGCCATTGGCTCCCGCTACTGTAAATCACTGCCAGTGAGCCAATGTGGAGAGAAAGCGAGGGCAGGGCTCAAGCCGCACTCCATGTGTGAATGGGCACACAAAGCAGTGGCTCAGGAGCGAGCCTGCACGGGTGCACCCATAGAAAGCTGCTTGGTATGAGAGCACTAGGCAGGAGGGAGATGCTAGGAGCGCTGGCAGAGGACCCAATAAGAGGAGGATCAAGGCTGCTCTGTGCAAAACCACTGCACAGAGCAGATAAGTATGACATGTTTGTTATTTTTAAACCAAAAAAAATTAAAAAATCTGCCTTTAATATACTTTTAATTTGCAAGAATTTCCTCTCACTTCCTGTTTTGGCTACAGGACAGGAAGTGGGGTTAAATCTCCCCAATGGGACACAAACGGCAGAAACAACACTGACAGGGGTTATAATAAAATAAAGAGTTTTGTGTAGCGCTCACCTAATATAAAACTCTCCAAAGATTACATACCATAAATTACAAATCACAAAAATTAAATCAACACAATCAGCGATAATAACCGCAATACATTCCAAAGAAAAAATAGAAGATAAAAAAACTATAGTATGGGCTCTGTCCACAAGGGGTCACCAACAAATAGTAAATAGCTAAATAATTCATAACCCAATGTGCAAAATACGCTCCAGTGTACTGCCTCCGGTAATTATTAAAGTGCTGGTGCAGTATAATGTAAATGAACAATCCTACACATATATAAATAGGAAAAATATAACGTAATAAAATTCATTCATAAATAAGGTGCAATATCGAATAATTTTGCATTTAGATTAAAAAACTTTATATAAAGTGCATACAATAAAGTCCACAATTGTGCAACAAAATCAATAAATATAATAAAGTGCATAGTGTGTTGATTGTCTGTGCAAATATTGATTGATCCTCAAATAGTTCCAAGCAGATTGCAGAGAAGTGCAGTATTCAGAAAAAGTAGGTTCGCTGATAAGTCTTCAGGAAGAAACTGTATTTGTATTAAACATACATGGAGCAGATACCATCTACCATATGAAGGAGAGGGAGAGAGAGTAGCACAACCAGCTCGCTGCCACCAAAACACACTCCATCCATGGTGTGCCCTAGCCTCTCACTTCACAGGAAGGCCCTCAAGGGTCTAGTCGCACCTTTTATAATCGTGGCAGCTCACTTTGGTCAAGATGAAGGATAAAGGTAGCAGTCTCCAGACCTATTTCCACTTCCACTTTCAGAAAGGGTCGCCCCAGCTCCCACACTCTTCTCCAATCCAGGGGTCCTTATGTTCTACTGCAGCTTTAAACTTCACTCTTACTTCTGTATGACAAAAAGAACCAATCCTGATATCCAATTCTGCTTTCTGGGTGAAGATCTTCTCCTGGACCGCTACACAGCATTCATTTGGCTACTTCCCCATAATAGTTACTGGAGGCAGTACACTGGAGCATATTTTGCACATTGGGTTATGAATTATTTGTTGAATTGCACAATTATTCACAATTTATTAAGCTAGCTTCACTAGTATTCCGGATTGTTGGTGAAACCTTGTGGACAGAGCAGATATTACAGTTCTTTATTACAGTGGTACCTCGGTTTGCAATCGATTCTGTTCACAAACTCGGTTCACGAACAGAAGAGTTCACAAAAATTAGCTTCGGTTCGTGAACGCTGCTTCGGTTCACAAACACAATTTGTAGACATTTTCCCTGCTCTGGGGAGATCACTGATCACAGAGAAACAATGGAAGTGTACAGTACTGTGAAGACAATTGCAGTACAGCATTGAGAAGTTTTTTGTGTGCTTTTTAGCACATACACACTGTACTGTACATACAATATGGCTCCAAAGAAAATGCAGAGCAAGCATGGTGGCAAGAAGAAAGTGCGGAGCAGTAATGCAGGTGACAAGAATATGCAAGGTTAGTGTTCTCCCTCTTCATACTGTACTCTAATTCATAGCTTTGTGGTTTAAAAACAAAACAAAAAAAAAAATAAGTTCAGAATGGATTAACCTGATTTACACTGAACCCTATGGGAAAATGTGCTTCGGTACGCAACCAATTCGGTTTGTGGCCAGAGTCAGTTCACAAATTAAGTTTGTGAACCAAGGTACCACTGTATCTTCTATTTTTTTCTTTTTTTCTCTCTTTTTTTCTTTGGAACGTAATGCGATTATCACCGATTGTGTGGATTTAATTTTTGGGATTTGTAATTTATGGTATGTAATCTTTGGAGAGTTATAGAATAGGTGAGCGCTAGACAAAACTTATTTTATTTTAATCTATGTGGTGATCGGGTTGATCCATTCATTCGGTGTTAGCTGCTGCCCTACAATCATCATTTTTTACCTTGGTTTGCGCATCAGTCTTATTGAATTTGACAGGGGTTATAACCCTCCCTTACACTATCCGAAATAAAATATAAAAAAAAAGTTTTGCCTATAGCTCTACTCTAAAATTATAGGTAAACCCAAATTTAATATATTGTAGCTTGCCAATCCTTAAATGCGGTGATTACAATAATTTCTTTTTTCCTTTATTGTCACCTAGTGATCCAGCCAATAAGTCTTATTTTTCAACTTTTATGAACAGACCAAGCTGTTCAGCAAAAGTGACAGTTAGGGTTAAATGGTTTGTCTCAACTTTCAGACATGGGGTTCTTAAAATGGTTAGCTTTTTTTCATTTATGTAAAGCCTTTTTTTTTTAAAAAAAGGAGGGGAGTCACATCATTATGGCACAGATCAGGTGAGTTAATGCACAGCTCAGTGTACATTACAGCTGACAGGTGAGGCATTTATGACCAAAGAGGCCAACGGTGGCTCTGGTACTGCCCCATAGATTGGAACCATTGTATTACAAGACAAGGGGAAGTGATCAAACCTGGAGCAGTCAAAATCTGAAGCAGTTGTGCATGGCAACTAATCAGCTTATATCTTTAATTTTCAAAGCGTAAATGAACAAGCTTAAGATAGAAGCTGGTTGGATGTTTCCCCCAATGTGTTCCGTGCATCCTTGTGCAGGCAGTTTCATTCATGTCAATTGGGACATAGCGGTTATACGAACACAGCTGCTGCTCCCAATTTGACAGCCGTCTGGGTGCAGGTGATGGTCCCCAAATGCACACTATCTGTGTTCGGAGACCCGGATGTTCACACACTCACAACTGACATGAATGGGACTGCGTTCAGAACACTTACTCATCCAGAGTAAAGGCCCGCTAAGACAGGAGGTGTGATACTGGCCAGATCACAGAGTGGAACAAGCCCCCAAAAAGAAAATGAATGCAGTCACAACAGAAATAATCTAAGGATTGGTAAACTGCAACATATTACATTTTTGTTTCAGGTTTATTGCTGCTTTAAGGCTACGTAAACAAGAAATCTATTCAGCTGTATTTTTGTGCAGTGTGCAAGGGACAAAGTAACCATTTTTTTAATTTCTGCAGAGCACATAGTTTCTCTTTACCTTGTGTTCTCGCCGACCCCTCCTTTGTTGCTGCTCAATAAGATCAGAAGCTGATGCTGGTGGAGAAGCTGCTCTCATACTACAAATAACTTTTATACTGTCTTCAGGAAGAGGTGGTAGCCCAAGGATTTCTCGCTTTTCTGCTTTCTTTCTCTGTAGCTCGTTAAATCCTCCCAGGGTGCACTACAAAAATAACAGTTTTCAGTAAGAAACACAACTAATGCAAGCCAGCAAAATTCAGTAGAAAAAAAAAACAACTTACCAACACAGTCTTCCACAGCAACAACAGAACCTTTTTCATTGGAAAATGTGGAGCATGGCCACTGCAAAACTTTGTCACCATACCAAAGAGCATCACTGCAAAAGGTTCATGGTTACACAGAGGGGATCCTGTATTGAATGCCATAGAAATGATAAGATGATAAAAAGTGCATAAATAAAAGCAAAAAGCAGAAATACTAAAAAGAAGTAGCCAGTATACACTGTTGAAACTTTTAAGAAAACTGGGAACACCATGCCAATATACCTCTAAATTAGAATTTTGCAGAAAACAATAGTTAATCAGCTAAGATTTTAAACTTTCTGATGTAAGTATATTCTTGTCTATAACACAACTGTAATAATTTTCATTCCTTGCAGTAACACTGGTCCAAGTGCTGTGTACCAGTATGAACCCATAGACAGACATCCATTGAACATTACCTAGCTCAGTGCGGAATGTCTGCCTCATGGATTTCCACTCCTCAGAGTCAGATTCACCTTCCTCACGCAATAAGTCTACCATCAGGTACATGAGGTTCAAGAGAACACTGAAATAAACAAGAATATAAACTACTGAAACGTAGCAAATCTAAGTGGGAAAAAAGTGAGTTTCTAGAATATCGAGTAATTTCTAATCAAATTTCATCTTACCGCAGATCTGTACTGTCAGCTAGAGAAATGGCTGGTTTCCGAACCGCATTGCTACAGGCCGCGCTGTTTCTAGAATTAATGTGAGAAGTACCAACTATATTAAAATGTACTGTTTTGAACAATTCGACTACTGTATCACAGGCAAAAGTCTAGCAATAAATTAGCTTACATGCTAAAATTAATCATATGTTTACTTCTAAGAACATTAGCTCCACAAATACATTTTGCAGTCCGTTGTATTATCTTCGTGTGCCATTACCCATAACTAAACTCCTACCCCATGTAACCTAGCTGCAACATGAATTTCCATGTTGTGCACCAGAAAATAGTGTTGGGGGTACCAACCAGCAAAACAAGCAACATTGATGTTTTTATAATTGTATTGTTTCAATAATGTTTTAAAGGAAGGATAAATAAATATGTAATGATTTCATATTAATCATTTTTTTGATTAGTTTGTTGCCCTTTAAGTCCCAATAGAGCACCCTTTCTCAACCTTTTCAACACTGAGGAACCCTTGAAATAATTCTCCGGTCTCGGGGAACCCCTGCTAAAAATTAAAAATTTACAACTCATGATACATTAGTGTTATGGTCAATAGGAAGAATGCTCCTTACACTTGTGGTCATTGGAAAGAATTACCCCCTTACAGATAACTAAAAAGATCAATGGTATCATTGGGAATCTGAGAGGTAGAAATTGACCATTGCTCAAGGAACCCCTAGCAACATCTGGAGGAACCCTAGGGTTCCACGGATCCCTGGTTCAGAAACCCTGCAATAGAGGATGGAATAATGGTGTTGTAACTGGACACTATGAACATGAACCTCAGGTTTACTGCTCTGCCATTGAAGGAAAAAGGAAACATTTACACTTGTTAGTTGTATCTCTGGCAGGTCCCATCTAGGTAGTATGACTTCTACTCTCAATTGATTGTTCTAAACTCATTTTTTTCATAAACTTGATTCCTTCTTCAAATAAGCCACATTACAAACACACTAGTAGAAATGGGACATCTAAACTGCTCCATTCTACCATCGTTCAGGAGCAAAACCTATCTAGGAAAAAAGCACAAAGCAGTATTTCAAGCAACAGTACGTTGTTTGACATCTCTTTCGATGGCTGATGCAGCTCTGGCAACAAACAGTGCTTGCAGGAGGAAGCGGAGAGAGGGGGTAGAGGATACAGAACCCAAGCCCTACCACTATTAGTGCATACAAAGGGGTGTAACCAGAGCTGTTGATGGGCAGAAAAAAAGACTCAACCTTCCAGCACAGCCAGGGGCTGCATTTACATATGCCGCTTTGCTTCTAGGTAAGTCTGAGTAAAGTTTAAGCTGACATTATCCTAACAATATTACAAAATCCTGCCCATTCGGCTACTCCGTCACCAATTCTAAACCCTCTCCACACAGCATTCATCCAGCCTGGTTCCACATCCCCTTCTGCAGTCCTTGTACCTTAGGCCAGTGTGTCCCATCTTCAGGCGCACCAACAGGTCATGTTTTCAGGATTTCTCTCAGATGAAATAGCTGTGGTAATTACTAAGGCAGTGAAACTGATCAAATCACCTGTGCAAAATAATGGAAGTCCTGAAATGATGAACTGTTGGTGTGCTTTGAGGACTGGAGTTGAGAAATACTGCCTTAGGCTTGGTTCACACTATCTGACATTTAAACGGTCCGACTTTGATGTTCGATTTACGGTCCTACATAGGGTGGAAGTCGGACCGATTTTCTGTGACCAGGGATCTGACTTTGATCCTGACGATACCAGGCACTTTGTGCTCTGGGGACCTTGAAGGGGAACTCCATGCCAAATTAAAAAAAAAAACCCATATGGGGTCCCCCTCCAGGAGCATACCAGGCCCTTTGGTCTGGTATGGATTTTAAGGGGAACCCCGCGCCAAATTTTAAAAAAATGGCTTCCCCCAAAAATCCATACCAGACCCTTATTGGAGCACGCAGCCTGGCAGGCCAGGAAAGGGGGTGGGGAAGAGCGAGCGCCCCCCCCCTTCTGGATCATACCAGGCCGCATGCCCTCAACATGGGGAGTAAGGGTGCTTTGAGTCAGGGGGGACTCTGCGCCCCCCCCCACCCCAAAGCACCTTCTCCCCATGTTGATGAGGACAAGGGCCTCTTCCCGACAACCCTTGCCATTGGTTGTCAGGTCTGCGGGTGGGGACTTATTGGAATTCGGGATAATGTAAAAAAAACAAAACAAAAAAAAAAAAAAAAAAACACTACACAGGTTTTTAAATTATTTTATTAAATCAGCTCCGGCGTCACCTGAGGCTCCCCTGTGGCGCAATCCAAACTTTGAGCACTGATCATCCCGACCCTGCGGTTTGGACCAGGTATGGCATTAAAACTTTGGGGCATGTGGTCTCTAGCGGGGTTTTGATGACCTTTGATGAGCTTAAAAACAGATACAGTCTCCCGAACTCTCATCTCTTTAGGTTTTTTCAGTTGAGGCATGCTTTCTCCTCCCAGTTTGGGGGCAATCTCCTGGAGCTCGAGCCTAATGACCTTGAGCTGATAACCCACAGTGACTCTCTGGCCAAACCAGTCTCCAGTCTCTACAGGGTGCTGTTTGTGCAAACGGCCCAAGTTATGGAAAAGTGCAGGGGGGGCTTGGGAGGGGTCTGCTCCTGGTTTAGATCCTGATTGGGATGATATGTGGGAAGCCCCGTTCAAAAGTTTAGTGTCCTCCAGGGATCGCTTGATTTTGTTCAAATTCTTACATAGAGTATACCTCACTCCTGCTAGAGTGGCAAAGATGCTTGGGTCGCAGTCCTCAGGATGTTGGCGCTGTCCAAGGTTGCAGGCTGATTTCATGCATATTTTTTGGGAATGCCCCCACATACAGGTGTACTGGCAGGAAATAGCTGGGTGTATAGAGTCGCTCACAACGATAAAGATTCCCCTCACGGTAGAGGTCTGCCTGTTACACCTGGTAGATAACCTTGCTACTACAAGGGCCATTAGAACACTTTTAATTCTGTTGCTTTACTATGCCAAGAAGCGTATTGTCATGGCATGGAAGAGTGAGCGATCCCGATCCCCTACTCTGTCCTCCTGGAAGGCATTGGTGAATAAAGTGATTCCGCTATATAAGGCAACTTATCTGGCTAGAGGGGCTTTGACGAAATTCGAGAAGGTCTGGGGCGGGTGGTTGGCATCCATGGACACGGTGTCTGATCTTTGAAGAGAAGGAATATTGATGGTTTGACGTAAAGTGGGTATATGTTTTGTTGGGGGTGGGGCGGGCCTGTGTGCGCGGTTCATGTAATACCACCAAACTGTATAGGATGTGAAATAAGAGACAACACGGACAATCTGTTCAAAAGGGCAGCAAATTGTTATGTGAGCCAAATTGGCGAATCCGCAATTGCGGACTGTTTGTAGGTATTGCAAATGTAAAATGAATAAAAATGACTTTACAAAAAAAAAAAATCAGCTCCGGCGTCTTCGGCTCTTTTGTGGATCTTCTCCCTCCCTGCGGCGTCTTCTGCTCTTTTGCGGGTCTTCTATGCTGTGAGGATGAACAGAGGGAAGGAGGACAGCGGAGAAGACCGGCAAAAGAGCAGAAGACGCCGCAGAGAGGGAGAAGACCTGCAAAAGAGCTGAAGATGCCGGAACTGATTTAATAAAATCATTTAAAAACCTGTGTAGTGTGGTTTTTTTTTTACATTTTCCTTTCAGGTGAATGGGTAGGGTATAATGTACCCCATACTCATTCACATAGGGTGGGGGGGGGGCGGAATCTGGGGGCACCTTTGTTAAAGGGGGTTTCCCGATTCCGATAGGTCCCCACCCACAGACCCCGACAACCAACGGCAAGGGTTATCGGGAAGAGGCCCTTGTCCTCATCAACATGGGGACAAGGTGCTTTGGGGTGGGGGGCCACAGACCCCCCCCCCCACGCCAAAGCACCCATACTCCCCATGTTGAGGGCATGTGGCCATGTATGGTCCCCACCACCTTTCCTGGCCCGCCGGGTTGCGTGCTCAGATGCTCAGATAAGGGTCTGGTATGGATTTTGGGGGGAACCCACGCCATTTAAAAAAAAAAAAAAAAAATTGGCACGAGGCTCCCTTTAACCACTTGCCGACCGCCAACCGCAGGTTGACGGCGACAAGGTGGTTCGTTATCGCAAAACGCCGTCATACGACGGCGGCCGCGATAACGAGCAATGCGCGCGCGCGCGCCCCCTGGGCGCGTGTACTGCAGCGGCATTGGCTTCAGGGAAGATCACTCCACAGCGCCAGGCCAATGATTTTTGGCCTGGCCCTGTAGATCGCCCTGCCAATAACATTATTCCCCTGCCTCTGTAAATGTAAACAGAGGCAGGGGAAGTTCCTTCCTCTTCCTCCCTGATGTCCTTTTCGACATCAGAGAGGAAGAAGAAGCAGCTAAAAACGTGAGTGCACCAACACTACACTGACACCAGGCCACATAGGCACATTTAACCCCTTGATCGCCCCCTGATCGCCCCCTAGTTAACCCTTTCACTACCTGTCACCCCCCTGTCACAATATCACACAGTGC
>BLSH010406044.1:561864-580845 GCA_018402905.1 Glandirana rugosa
GACGGGTAATCTGAATCGGTTATCATTGTAGTCGGATTCCGACCCAAGTGTAATCAGGCTAAGAGCCTGGCTGTAATCCTCGTGTTCAGCGTAATGCAGAGTTTTTGTTAATAAGGGATACTCTCGACAGAATTGACCAGGCTGAACACAAAAAGTTTCAGCCTGGCTGAAACTTTTTCCAAGGACATGATGAGAACTAGGATGTCGAAACTAGGATGAAATCAGGTCACTTTTCGTAAATTCAGACTAGTAACAGAAGTGACTAGACTGAAACCGTAGGCTGAACGCGAGACCCCTAGAATTTCCCCCTTGCGGTGCGGTTTAAATTTTTTTTTTTTTTTTTTTTGTCGTACCCCAGGGGTAGACCCCCGTATGGTCCGGGAAACCAGACCATACCTAAAATTGGTGAACTGCATTGCATGACCGCGCAATTACCATTTGAAGCGGCGAAGTGCCAAATTGAAAAAAGGGCTCCGGTCCTAAAGCTGGAAATCCTTCCGGGGCTGAAGTGGTTAAAATCCATACCAGACCAAAGGGCCTGGTATGCCCCCAGATGGGGACCCCATGCTGTTTTTTTTTTTTTTTTTTTTAAATTTGGCGTGGCGTTCCCCCTTTAAGATCCCCAGAGCGCAAGTCGGATGCCAAAGTCAGATCAGTGAAGACAATGATCAGACTTAAATGCTTTTCACTGGACTAAAGTAGGATCAAAGCTGTAGGATCAAGAGTAGTACAGGAACCTTTTTCAAAGTCGGTCCGACTTTGAAAAACACAAGTCGGACCAGTTAAGACAGCTCTCATAGGGAATAATTGTTTTTGAGACGTAATGCGACTTGTGCTCCTAATGTCGGTCCGAGAATCGGACTAATGTGAACCCAGCCTTAGGCTGATGTTACTATTGGCTAAGTCTAATGGGCAGCTATGGCCCCCTATTGCTGAGTGTGAGGGGGTAGGAGACAGAACCCACACCAAAACGCAAATCTCTGGCTAATAGGAGCATGCAACACCTGGAATGCATTCACTTAGAGGCACAATATATCTATGTAATAATGCAGACCTAATAGCGGATCTGGAAGTACGGGGCAACATAGGAAACAGCGACCACAGGTCAATTACTTTCAGTATAAATCACACTAATAGGAAACACAAGGGTAATACAAAAACACGGAATTTCCAAAGAGCCAACTTCCCTAAACTACGCGCTGTGCTAGAAGATATTAAATGGGACAAGATCCTAGGAACAAAGAACAATGAAAAATCGGAGTGCTTTAACCGCTTGCCGACCGCTGGTCGGCAATTGACGGCGACAGAATGGCTCTGTAACGCAAATCGCCGTCATACGACGGCGGGCGCGATACAGAGCCACTGTGAGCGCGCGCCGCCGGAGGCGCGCGCGCGCTCACTGTGTACGGGGGGGGCCAGGGAGCGGGTGCGGCGGCTTCGATTGCCGCCGGCCACCCGAGATGCCCCCCCCGGAGCGAATGAGCGGAGGTCCGTGTAAGTAAACACGGACCTCCGCTCTGTGTGAGGGGGAAGGGCTGTGATCACAGCCTTCCCGTATATGAAGGCTGTGACCACTTCCCTTCCCCAGCTAGGCAAGCCCCCCTACAGTTAGAACACGCCCAGGGAACATACTTAACCCTTAGCGCGCCCCCTGCAGGTTAACCCCTTCACTGCCAATGGCATTTACACAGTAATCAGTGCATTTTTATAGCACTGATCGCTGTATAAATGCCAATGGTCCCAAAAAAGTGTCAAAACGTTCCGACATGTCCGCCCCAATATCGCAGTACCGCTAAAAATCGCAGATCGCCGCCATTTTTAGTAAAAAATAAAAAAAAAATAAAAACCCCAAAAATGAATTCTCATCATCCGTAAACGCGACCACTTTTGCGCAAACCAATCAATAAACGCCGATTGCAATTTTTTTTATCGCAAATATGATGAAGAATATAAATTGGCCAAAAACGGTGAAAAAAAATGTTTTTTTATATTTTTTTTTTGGATTTGAATGTTAGCAAAAAGTAAGAAATTTGTTTTTTTTTGCAAAATTGTCGCTCTTTTTTTGTTTATAGCGGCGATCAGAAATGACGCAGCGGTGATCAAAGACCACCAAAATAAAGCTCTATTTGTGAGAAAAAAAGGACGCAAATTTAGTTTGGGTACAACGTCGCACGACCGCGCAATTGTCAGTTAAAGCGACGCAGCGCCAAATCGCAAAAAGGGCTCCGGTCCTAAAGCTGGAAATCCTTCCGGTCCTTAAGTGGTTAAGAACATATTAAATAAAAAGGTATTGGCCAGTGCATTCCAATGGGAAATAAATTCAAAAGAGCTAACAGAATTCCTGGGTGGCTTAATTCCAACGTAAAATTGCATATAAAAGCAAAGGAAAAAGCCTTAAAAAAATACAAGGTTGAGGGGTCATTATCAGCATTTCAACTTTACAAAGAATGCAATAAGAAATGTAAGAGTGCAATCAGGGCGGATAAGATAGAACATGAAAGGCGCATAGTGCCGGAGAGTAAAAAGGACCAAGAAATTCTTTATGTATATAAATAGTAAGAAAGAGAGGTCTGAACATATTGGCCCAATAAAGGATTAGGAAGGGAATCTGGTTACAAAGGACAGAGAATTGGCAAAAAAAAAGACCGGGGGGGGGTTCAGTAACCAAGACTGTAACATTAACCTTCATAGCATGCCACAGGGAGCACTCTCATGGCTAACTGAGTGCAGAATTAGAAATAGGCTTGATAAACAACATTAATAAGTCACCAGGACCAGATGGCTTACGCTCGAGGGTACTTAAAGAGGAAGTAAACCCAGATTGGGTTTACTTCCTCTGTATTCCCCTGTAACGTAGATGCATAATGGGCTACTATGCATCGCATAGTAGCCCATTATGTGTCACTTACCTGCAAGCGAAGCCTGCGACCTCCAGCACTGTCCCCTGGGCAGGCAGCATCCATCTTCAGCCCCTCTTCCTTCCGGGGGCCGCGATCTCCGTCTCTGTGACTGGCCGGAGTTGCGTGACACGCGGGAGCCACCAGTCACGGCACGGTCACAGTGAAGAAACGGCACGGAGGCCGTTTCTTCACTGCACATGTGCCGAAATGATGTTGGCACAGCTAATACTCTGCATATCTCCTGAAACGTGCAGGTTTGGGAGATATGCAGGGCATCTACAGGTAAGACTTATTATAGGCTTACATGTAAGTGAAAGTGGTTGTCACGAGTTGACAACCACTTTAAGGAACTCAGCCAAGTGATAGCCAGACCATCGTTCCTAATTTTTATGGACAGTCTACTGACTGGAATGGTACCAGCTGATTGGAGAAAAGCCAATGTAGCACCAGTTTTTAAAACAGGGCCAAAATACATCCCTGAGAACTATGGGCCAGTTAGCCTAACATCAATAGTCTGCAAGGGGATGATAAGGGACTATATACCAGATTTTAATAATCAGAACAATATCCTTAGCAGTAATCAACTCATGGACTCATGAAGAATAGTTCTTGCCAGACCAATCTATTAACCTTCTATGAGGAGGTAAGCTGCCATCTAGATTAAGGAAGGCCGGTAGATGTGGTGTTCCTGGATTTTGCAAAAGCATTCCATACAGTTTCCCATAAACGTCTACTGTACAATGTAAGGTCTGTCGGTATGGATCAAAGGGTGAGCAAATGGATTGAAAACTGACTATGGGGCAAGTCCAGAGGGTGGTGATAAATGGGGAATACTCAGAATGGTTTGGTGTGGAAAGTGGGGTCCCCCAGGATTCTGAGCTGGGACCAATCCTATTTAATTTATTCATAAACGATCTGGAGGATGTGATAAACGGCTCAATTTCCGTTTTCGCAGACGATACAAAGATAAGCAGGGCAATAACTTCCACGCAAGATGTGGAAATCTTGCAAGAAGATCTAAACAAAATAATGGGGTGGGCAACTACATGGCAAATGAGGTTTAATATTGGAAAATGTGAAATAATGCATTTGGGTGCCAAAAATATGAATGCAGTTTACCCGCTAGAAGGAGAACCTCTGGGGGAATCTAGGATGGAAAAGGATCTGGGGGTCCTAGTAGATGACAGACTCAGCAATGGCATGCAATGCCAGGCTGCTGCAAGCAAAGCCAACAGGATGCTGACATGCATTAAGAGGGGATTAACTCCAGTGATAAAACTATAATTCTCCCACTATACAAGACTCCGGCCACATCTTGAGCATGCCATCCATGGGCAGCAGTCCTCAGGAGGGATGTGCTGGAACTGGAGAGGGTCCAGAGAAGGGCAACAAAATTAATAAAGGGACTGGAGGATCTCAGCTATGGGGAAAGTCTACAAGCATTGAACTTGTTCTCTTTGGAGAAAAGATGCTTAATGGGGATATCATTTCAATGTACAAATATAGTACTGGTGACCCCACAATAGGGAAAAAGCTTTTCCGTGAAAGGGAATTTAAAAAGACATGCGGCCATTTACTAAAATTAGAAGAAAAGCGGTTTAACCTTAAACTGCATAGAGGGGTTTTCACTGTAAGAGCAGTAAGGATGTGGAATTCCCTTCCACAAGCAGTGATTTCAGCAGGGTGCATCGATAATTTAAAAAAAAAATAATAATTTAGCGGGGCACCTTAATGACCACAATATTCAGGGGTATACAATGTACTATTAACATATAAGCACACACACCGGTTGGACTGGATGGACTTGTGTCTCTTTCCAACCTTACCAACTATGTAACAAGAAGTTTACCAACCGTCCAAGCTGTGGCATTAATACAGGGCTGGGTTCACATATATGTGAATTGGATGTGTTTTTAATCTAATTTGCATAACATGTGAGTGTGACCGGTTTTCATTAGAGCCGCTTCACACGTCGGGGGTGGCCGATGTGCAGTTTTGAAAAGGGTTCTGTGCATTTTTTGGGTCCAATTCAGGTGCGAATTCAGGGAAAATTTGCACCTGAATCACACCTGAACCAGTGAACAGAAATGCAGAGGACACCGGACTGTAAACCACACCGCATATATGTGAACTCAGCCTTATACAGTATATATACACACATACACGAATATATATGGGGTTGCTTTCAGAGAAGAATATTTAGTAGTTTGGGTAATTGTAAGGCTGGGTTCACACATGTACGGTGTGAATTGAAGCTCCGTTTTCACAGCTAATTGCCAAAGTAGTTGTTCAGCATGTCAGGTCAGTTTTTGATAAGGGTTAGGTCAGGATTGCATTAGTATCAGGTCAGGTTTACATCAGGTCAGGATTTTATCCTGTTCACAAGGCAAACAGGCACAATAGAAAGCAATGTTCTTTCACGTCATGTAAATTGGATGGGGTTCAAAACACATCCAATTCACATATGTGTAAACCTAGCCTAATGGTTTATGCTATTGGCATGCCTATATACTATGGTTTAAAATCGGGCAGGGTTTAGCGCACATAAGTCTGTGCCTATATGCTCCTTAATTGGTAAATTCGGCCTTAGTTTCAGTATATAGGAAAATGCCTGGTAAAAAGCACCCATTAAAATGTTACATGACAGTCGACTAATATAACTGTTTCTAAACAGACTGGTTGATAATCTCATCTCTAGGGGAGGCCTCCAAACCCGAGACCAGTAGGAAGGAAGAAACATTAACCACTTCCCACTAGGCCTATAGCAGAATGATGGCCGGGCAAGGGTTTTATGGTTCTGAGTGGTTGTTCTTCAGAACAAGCCCCGGGGCACGCATAAGCCCGATAAGCAGCTTTCCTCAGTGGGAACACTACACATATCTGTACTTGACATTTTCCCACACCACCAAACTAACTAGATCTTGGGACAAATGGAGGATAGATATTCCGACCCTTGGAGACGTGGAATGGGTGGAGTGTGTTTCTACATTCATCCTCTCCATGATGGCATCCAAAGACAGATTTATGCAACTTAAGTTCCTCCATAGGGACTACTATACTCCGCAGAGACTGGCTCACATATACCCTCAATGGGACCCGACTTGTCCAAGATGTAAGCAAGAAGCAGGCACATTCTGGCAAAGGGCCTGGTCCTGCCCCATGCTCTGACCATACTGGGAGGCTGTAGCCACATCCCTGAGTGACCTGTGTGGCACGAAGGTGCTGTTGGACCCTCAGGTTTTACTATTAAGTCACTTGGAAGAGGTAGAGGGGGATAGATACATTAAGTAATGCATAACCTTCTCCCTGTTCTACGGCAGAAGGGAAATACTTTTAAGATGGAAGTCAGCAGAACCACCTGCTTATGACTCACGTCAACGCTCGGTTAATTCCGTACTGACCCTATATAGACTCACATATGAGAGCAGACAATGTCCAGGAAAATTCGATAAGGTCTGGTCTGTCTGGATAGAGTATTGTGGTTAACCTTTTTTTTTTTAAGCTTCTGATGTTCAAAATACACACAACTGGAAGGGTAGCCCTCTCCCTACTCCTCCTCCTTTCTCTATCTCTCTATTAGAGATAGTGTAAAAAAGTTTTTATTTAAAAAAAAAAAAACAAATAAAATGAATAAAACATTTTTTAAAGTGCGCCCTCCCACCTGTGCTCGTGTGAACGCGTGCGCCCAACCTGCACCTAAATGGTGATCACACATGTGAGGTATAGCCACAAATGTCAGGGTGAGAGCAATAATTCTAGCTCCAGACGTCCTGTGCAACCCTAAACTGGTAACCTGTAAAGGCTTTCAAAATGTCACCTATGGGGATTTTTACATACCGTAGTTTGGCGCCATTCTAGGGGCGGACACAATTTTAAAGCATGAAATGTTTCGTATCTATTTACTCAGCGTAACATCATCATATTTTACCAAAAAAATGGGTATTACATTGTGTTTTCGTGCATTAAAATTCATCAAAGTGTATTTTTTTACAAAAAAATGTGCATTTAAAAACCGCTGCGCAAATACCATCTAACAAACATTTTCAACACCCGCTTTCAACCAAACCCATTCCGCAATATGACATTACCTATGTACAGTAACTGACCTTCTCAATGGAAATGCTCCTTACACCCTGAAGGAGCTGGTACACAAAAAACAATTAACCATTCAGCTGCAGTTCACCTATGTAAGACTACTACACTTTCTCACCAAACATCGTATTCCCCAAATTCCCTTTACACCCCAAGGCATGGGAGTTTTAGCTCTCGCCTAAATGTAAAAACAAGGGAATCTCCTTATTCTCCAATTCTCCAAGATAGAACCATATTTTGCAAATCCAGCTCTATGCTTAAATAGGAAAATGATCTTCACACAGTATACGCCCCTTCCCAAGCCACCCATTGTACTAGCCATGTGGAGTTGATGCTAAAGATTACCAATAGGTGGTACTACACACCTTGCAGACTGGCAAAGTTCTCTGCCTCCTGTTCCCTTCTATGCTGGCGCAATTGTGGCCGGATTGGAATTCTTTTACACTCCCTCTGGGAACGCTCCCAGTCTTACTAGTTTCTGGAATCAAACGTTTCAGTTGATATCCTCATGCACAGGAATTTTGACAAAGCCATCTCCTGCCTGAGACCTCTTAAAAACATTGGGATAGATATTTTTCCTCCTATGCACCAACCGGTTGTTTCTCATATTTTACTCGCAGCCCGCTTAATGATACTTAGAAACTGGAAATCAGCCTCAGCTAACATCTCTGACGTGGCAAGAATGGTTGACCACAACTATGCATTTGAGAGCATTCTGGCGATGAATGCTTAGAAGCTTGAAGTCTTCTCTATGTCATGGAACATTTGGACGAGCAGGAAGGAACCTCCCCCAGGCCCATCCAGTCCCTAAAGGTCTGTTGTGCATTTCACTGGCAATGTGTACTCATCTACTTTTGTGATTTGTATTGCACTGTATTGTATCTTGTTTGCATACCTTGTTTATAATGTGTTTGTGTATCTCTGCTTTGTTAAACTCAAAAGTGCATTGTGCATTGATGAAAAAAAAACAAAAAACAAATATGCAACACCCAACCATTTTATTCTCTAGGGCCTCTGCTTAAAAAATATTTAATGTTCGGGGGGGGGTTCTAAGTAGTTTTCTAACAAAAAAAAAAAAAAGTCTCACACATTTGGTATTCTCTTTCTTGGGAGGAGTAGCAGAATGTGTTTCGGTGTGTAATTCTAGGCATGTTCACTCTATGTGTGAGAAATATCTTATTAAATTGACAACTGTATGTAAAAAAAAAAAAAAAAAAAAAAATTATATATATATATATATATATATATATATATATATATATATATATATATATATATATATATATATATATATATATATATCACGGTATATAAATAATTTCTTTCTGCATTTTCCAAAATCTTGTGGCAGGAAAATCAAGTCTTCAAAAGACTCCTCATGCCTCTTAAAAATACATTGGGGAGTAATTTTGTGGATGTTTCTTCTGTCCTGGTGCTCCAAAAATGTGATAGGCAGTCAGGAAATTAAATGCGCAATTTATGTCCCTAGAAAGCCCGAAGGTTCCCCTTTGGATTTTGGGCCCCTCAGTGTGCCGAGGCTGTGAAAAAGTCTCACACATGGTACCGCCACACTCGGGAGAAGTAACAGAATGTGTTTTGGGGTGTATTGCCAAGTATGTCCGTGTTGTTTGTTATTTATATCTTATTGACAACTTTGTGTAAATTTTCTTTACTACATTTCCCAAAAACTTTTCAAAAGACTCATTACTTCTTTCAGAAAATAGCTTGGAGTATTTGCTATCCAAAATGGGGTCATTTTGTGGGTGTTTCCCTTGTCCTATTGCTCCAGGACCTCCAAGAATGTGATAGGTAGTCAGGAAATTAGATGCATAATTTATGCCCCTGGAATGCCTAAAAGGTGCTTCTTGGATTTTGGACCCTTCTATGCATTTAGGCTGTGAAAGTCTCACACATGTGGTATCCCCATACTCAGGAGTAAGGATGGGCTGCGGCTTGTATGGAACCGAACGTGCCCGAGCCCACCAGGAAGTGAACCCTGCACTGCGCTAATCACAGGCAGTGAGACATTCCCTGATCGCTGCAGTCGCGCATTGGGGAGATGTCTTACTGCCTGTGATTAGCGCAGTGCAGTGTTCACTTCCTGGCGGGCTTGGGGGCGTTCGGTTCTGAACAAGCCCAAGCCCATCCTTACTCAGGAGGCAGAATGTGTTTTGGAGTGTAACTGCAAGTATGCCTATGCTGTGTGTGAGAAAAAACAACTTAAAAAAAACTCACAATGCCTCTTAGTAGCCTCCTTGACGGTATTCCCGAGTGTGGCTCGGGGTGAGTTTTCACTGCAAATAACGGTAACCTCGAGCCACACTCGGGATTGCATTGCTAATCCAGATCCAGGCTGGGTTACTTACCTTGTCCCCTGGATCCAGCGATATCCCCCCACTGTGTCCGTGGGCTGTGTCCTCCGCCCGATGCTTCTGTGTGCCGGGCTCCGTTCCCTGCGAGCGGCGCGTCGCACGGGGGCGGAGCCTGGCGGGAAATTCAAAAAGTGAAACACACAGTAAACAAACGGTACACTGTCTGTAATCTGTAAGATTACATTACTGTATGAAATCATTTCACATTCCTTTGTCCCTAGTGCTTTGTCCAGTGCCCTGCATGCAATTTTATATTATATATGTCATTCTTTCTGCCTGGAAACTTGAGAACGTCCATGGCATAAAAAAGCATCCCTTTACATCAAAAGCGGTTTTTGATCAGCTAGAAAACAGCGATAGTAAATAAGAATCATTTGCAGAATTGAGCGATACTGATTTTTGGGGAAATTTATCATCAGACACTGAAAGTGACAACAGCGACAATTCTGCAACTGAGCAAATTTCAGTGTTTTTGACTAGATTACATTATTGAATACATTTTATTATTATATTATCATCTTTGATAATTATTTATAGTTAATTATTATATTATAATTTTTTTTTCATATATATTATAATTTATGATTTTGTGTTTCAAACTTTTTTTCATACCCAAGATGTCTACTAGACTCTTGTTTGGAAGATTTAAGTGAGTTATTCCTAAGAATTACATGCCTACAATATAAAACGCCAAATTTCCATGCAAAATAATTGTACCGCTTTCAGCATCAAAAATCTGAAATAATCATACCGCTAGGGAGGTTAAATTACAGTGGACTGTCTACTTTCCAAAAAGGGGTGATTTGGGGGTATTTGTACTGTCCTGTCATTTTACGGTCTCAGGAAATGAGATGGGCAGTCCGTACTTCAGGACTGATAAATATTCAAATATATATATCATAGTTTGAAGACTCTATAACCTTCAGACTAAATAATATACACTGTTTTGGGTTATTTTTACCAAAAATAAAAAAAGGTAGCAGAATACACTTCGCCTAATTTTATGAAGTATTTATTTGCAAAATGTTGAAACAAAATCCAAGAAACAGCTTTTTTTTTTGGTTAATGTTCGGCATTTTTTCATTCATATAGCAAAAAAACGAAGTGCAGATTACATACCACCAAAAGAAAGTTCTATCGGTTTCAAAAAAAAAAAAAAAAATGAATTTGGGTACAGTGTTGCATGCCTGAGTAACTGTCAAACTGACAGCGTTGAAAGATGAAAATTGGCCTGGTCTGGAAGGGGGTGAAAGTGTCCAGACTTGAAGTGGTTAATGGACACTATGGGGGAGGTTTACTAAAAACTGGAGCACACACACAATTCGGTGCAACTGTGCATAGCAACCAATCAATCATCAATTAGCTTATTCAATTAAGCTTTGACAACGCAACCTAGAAGCCAATTCTTTATTCAATAGTATTGCTACTCACTCGACCTCCATGTTCAGCAGTTCCACAAGGGCATTAAACGCCCCTGCTTCCAACAAAAGGAAGATGTTATGTCGCTGCCAGGTCTGGACCTCAGCTTCACAGCTACACTCCCCAAAAGTACCTACAAATATATTTTATAGAACAGTATCAATAGAATAACAGAAGGGGATTTAAAAGCACATTTAGACACTTCAATGACCACTACCTTACCTTGTGCTAGATATAGCAACGCCCGGCCCACCTTTAATCGTTTTTCCCTGGCTGTGACTTCCAGTGCATCAAGAAGTCGCATAGTGTAAGTACGCTGTTGGGACACATCTAGCTCTGTCCATTTTTTATCAGGCACTTGAAAAGACACAATAAGCAAAAATAGCATATTCAGACATGTTTAAATCAACTAAATATTGCACAAAAAAAATCTAAAATGTATCCTAATTTTAGCATAACTCTAAATGATACATACTGTTAAAACAGCTCAGGTTATAGTCCTTAATAAGATTTACATCAGGCCTAGGTTGTGGTACTTTCTAAGCAGATGGACTCTACCTCAGATTTTGACACTTGGCTAGGAGGCTATGGGTTGTTGATTGTAGTTGGTGTCTCTTAGAGCCTTGGAGAGGCTGCTGGAACCAGCAAGGACATCCATACAAAATCTTACTCTGCTGCTGGAGGCTAGGACTTTGTTTGCTTATTGATGTAACCAATAAAGGAAGATTTACTGTTAATTTCTGAAGAATAATAGGGGTAAGCAACGTTTGCACAGACATCGCTTGTGGACCAACCTGTCTGTGTAAGTCTTCAAGTATACTTGAACGCTTATATTAAAGTGATATTAAAGTTGTTTTTTTTTCTTAAAAATAACAAAAACATGTTATACTGACCTGCCCTGTGCAGTGGTTTTGCACAGGGCAGCCCAGATCCTCCTCTTCTTGGGTCCCTCGCCGGCGCTCTTGGCCCCTCCCTACTTACCGAGTGCCCCCACAGCAAGCAGCTTGCTATGGGGGCACCCAAGCCGAGCCACTGCTTTCCCCGCCCACTCAGTCTCCTCATTGGCTCATTGACATTGACAGCAGTGGGAGCCAGTGTGCCTGCTGCTGTGTCTCAGCCAATCAGAAGGTAAAGTCCTGGATAGCCGAGGCTCTTGTGCAACATCGCTGGATCGAGATGGGGCTCAGGTAGGGGGGCTGCTACACACAGGTTTTTTTATCTTAATGCATGAAGATAAAAAAAAAAAAAAAAATACAACTTCTGCCTTTAGAACCACTTTAACCACTTCAGCCCCGGAAGGATTTCCAGCTTTAGGACCGGAGCCCTTTTTGCGATTCGGCGCTGCATCGCTTTAACTGACAATTGCGCGGTCGTGCGATGTTGTACCCAAACGAAATTTGCGTCCTTTTTTTCCCACAAATAGAGCTTTCTTTTGGTGGTATTTGATCCCCTCTGCGTCATTTCTGATCGCCGCTATAAACAAAAGAAGAGCGACAATTTTGCAAAAAAACCCAAATTTCTTACTTTTTGCTAAAATACAAATCCAAAAAAAAAAAAATATAAAAAAACTTTTTTTCACCGTTTTTGGCCGATTTATATTCTTCCTCATATTTGCGCTTAAAAAAAAAAAAAAAAAAAAAAAAAAATCGCAATCGGCGTTTATTGATCGCGTTTACGGATGAGAATTCATTTTTGGGGTTTTTATTTTTTTTTTATTTTTTACTAGTAATGGCGGCGATCTGCGATTTTTAGCGGACATGTCGGAGCATTTTGACACTTTTTTGGGACCATTGGCATTTATACAGCGATCAGTGCTATAAAAATGCACCGATTACTGTGTAAATGCCATTGGCAGTGAAGGGGTTAACCTGCAGGGGGCCCTCTAAGGGTTAACTATGTTCCCTGGGCGTGTTCTAACTGTATGGGGACTTCCCTAGCTGGGGAAGGGAAGTGGTCACAGCCTTCGTATACAGGAAGGCTGTGATCACAGCCCTTCCCCCTTCACAGAACGGAGGTCCGTGTTTACATACACGGACCTCTGTTCCTTCACTCCGGGTAGCCGGCGGCAATCGATTGCCGCCGCACCCGCTCCCTGGCCCTCCCCGAACACAGTGAGCGCGCCTCCGGCGGCGCGATCTCGCGGCCGCCGTCATATGACAGCGATGCGCGTTACAGAGCCACTTTGCCGCCGTCAATCGCCGATCGGCAAGTGGTTAAAGATCCCTGTCATTTGATACCAAAGCCAAAGATTTGCTATATTATAGGGGATATCTAAAATTGTTAATTGTGCCTAAACAGTGCCATAAAAGATTTATGATTGATCTTGACTTTATTCTGAAGAATTGCAGTGCACTTCATGTGCCTACTGTGAATCTTAACTTACCACAGAAAATGGAAAATATAACTGCCTGTGACTGCTGGGTCTTACTGTGCTCACTGCTCTAGGGAAAGCTGTAGGCAACCATCTCCCTACTTTATTCACTCTGGATTTGTGCTTTCTTCGCCTTTCTGGCTGCTTCTTGAATATTCCCATGCCAGTTATCAGATCACTAGTCACCAGAACAGTTTTAAATTAAGGAAGCAAAGCCCTGCCTCTGCCAAGATGGAGAACAATGCATGGTAACTTCGTAATGGGGAGAATATCAGCTGCAGCCTATATACAATATTGGTGACTTGCTTTTTGCCGTCCGCTTGCCTATTTGGAGGCACAGCTTCCACAGTTCAGTTCCTCTTTAACGTGAAGATACAATGTTTACACCTTTTCAATATTTTAACAGCAACATACAGTGCCTTGAAAAAGTATTCATACCCCTTGAAATTTTCTACATTTTGTCGTGTTAAAACCAAAAAGACAAATGTATTTTATTGGGATTTTATATGATAGACCAATACAAAGCATATGATTGTGAAGTGGAAGGAAAATGATAAATGGTTTTAAATTTTTTTCAAATAAATATCTGAAAAATGTGGTGTGCATTTGTATTCAGCCCCACTGAGTCAATACTTTGTAGAAGCACTTTTGGCTGCAATTACAGCTGCAAGTCTTTTTGGGGATGTATCTACTAGCTTTGCACATTAGAGAGAGTAACATTTTTGCCCATTCTTCTTTGCAAAATAGCTCAAGCTCTGTCAGATTGGATGGAGAGCGTATGTGAAAAGCAATGTTCAAGTCTTGCCACAGATTCTCAATTGGATTTAGGTATGGACTTTGACTGGGCCATTCTAACACATGAATATGCTTTGATCTAAAGCAATCCATTGTAGCTCTGGCTGTATGTTTAGGGTCGTTGTCCTGCTGGAAGGCGAACCTCCGTCCCAGTCTCAAGTCTTTTGCAGACTAACAGGTTTTCTACAAAGGATTGCCCTGCATTTGGCTCCACCTATCTTCCCATAAACTCTGACCAGCTTCCCTGTCCCTGCTGAAGAAAAGCATCCCCACAAAAGGATGCTGCCACCACCATGTTTCAGGGTGGGGATGGTGTGTTCAGGGTGATGTGCAGTGTTAGGTTTCTGCCACACATAGCATTTTGCTTTTAGGCCAAAAAGTTACATTTTGGTCTCATCTGACCAGAGCACTTTCGTCCACGTTTGCTGTGTTCCCCACTTTGCTCCTCACAAACTGCAAATAGGACTTCTTATGGCTTTCTTGCAATAGCTTTCTTCTTGCCACTCTTCCATAAAGGCCAGATTTCTGTAGTGCAGGACCAATAGTTGTCCTGTGGACAGATTCTTCCACCTGATCTCTGTGGATCTCTGCAGCTCCCCCAGAGTTATCATGGGCCTCTTGGCTGCTTCTCTGATTAATGCTCTCCTTGTCCGGCCTGTCAGTTTAGGTGGACGGCCATGTCTTGGTAGGTTTGCAGTTGTGTCATACGTTTTCCATTTTCAAGTGATGGATTGAACAGTGCTCCGTGAGATGTTCAAAGCTTGGGATATTTTTTTTATAACCTCACCCTGCTTTAAACTTCGCCACAACTGTATCCCTGACCTGTCTAGTGTGTTTCTTGGCCTCCATGATGCGGTTTGTTCACTATGGTACTTTAACAAACATCAGAGGGCTTCATAGAATAGCTGTATTTATACTGAGATTAAATTACACATAGGTGGACTCTATTTATTAATTAGGTGACTTCTGAAGGCAATTGGTTCCACTAGATTTTAGTTAGAGGTATCAGAGTAAAGGGGGCTGAATACAAATGCACGCCACACTTTTCAGATATTTATTTGGAAAAAATTTGGAAAAACCGGAGTTAGACTTACTGGTAACTCTGTTTCCAGGAGTCTTCCAGGACAGCCCTTGAGAGATGGAGCTCATCACACCTGACAGGAAACACATTGCACAGCTCTTTAAAAGGCGGTCCCTCAGGCATCTGGTCAGTTTTATCCAAGAACTTAAGGACGGAGCTGAAAGACAGTTTTTAAAAAACACACACCGACTTATTTATGCATACAAGGGTGGGATCGTGCTGTCCTGGAAGACTCCTGGAAACAGAGTTACCAGTAAGTCTAACTCCGGTTTTTCCCCAGTCTTCCAGGACAGCCCTTGAGAGGATACAAAAGTACTCACTCTATTTAGGGGGGGACCACTGCTTGGAGGACTTTCCTTCCAAACACCTGATCCTGACTACCCAATAGATCCAACCGGTAATGTCGAATGAATGTGGACATACTCAACCATGTGGCAGCCTTGCATATCTGCTCCGGGGTAGCACCGGCTCTTTCCGCCCAGGAAGTCGCCAATGCCCTTGTGGAATGAGCGTTTAGCCCCTGTGGAGGACTCAAGTGTACCGCCTTGTAGCCCTGTTATAGCCATCTTGATCTACCTTGCTATCGTCCCTTTAGAGGCTTGTTTTCCCTTCCGGGCTCCTGAAAAAAAGAACAAACAGGGCTTCCGATGATCTGAAACCCTTGGTGGCTTCCAGATAAGCTATTAGGGTTCTTCTCACATCCAATAGGTGTAACTGCTCCTCCTTACTGTTAACTGGTTTACTACAGAAGGATGGAAGGATTATGTCCTGGGTTCTATGAAATGCAGAAGAGACTTTAGGGATGAATGCTTGGTCGGTCCTGAGAACGACTCTATCCTCCAAGATCTGTAGAAAAGGCTCTCTGATTGACAGAGCCTGCAGTTCACTCACCCTGCGTGCTGACGTCATGGCTATGAGAAAGACAGCTTTAAGCGTAACTAATCTAATGGACGCCTCTGATAGTGGCTCAAAAGGGTCCGAGATGACCGCTTTTAAAACAATAGACAAATCCCATGTTGGGGGTCTTATGACAAATAGGTTGCATCCTGGAAACCGCTTTGCAAAATCTGTTTATAAGCGGGTCTTGCTGTAAGGATTGCTGTAAATAAACTGAGAGGGCCGCGATCTGCACCTTAATAGTGCTTAAGGCTAGACCTCTGTCCAGACCCTCTTGTAAAAAGTTCAGAATTACCGGAGAATCCACTTCTTCCCCAGTTTCTGACAACCAAAAGTTAAACCTTCTCCAAATTTTTTTTATAAATTGCCCTCGTGACGGGCTTACGACTCTGCAATAGAGTTTAAATCACTCTGAAATACCCCTCGCTCTTAAAAATCTCTGTTTCAGATGCCATGCTGCTAAGTTTAGCATGGCTGGATTGGGGTGAAGCACTGGCCCCTGTGTAAATAAATTTCTTCTTGTGAGGTAACATCCAGTGAGGCTGAGTTGCTAGCGATAGAAGTGTTGAGAACCACGCTCTCTTTGGCCAGTAGGGCGCTACTAGGATTAACGTTGTACGCTCTGTTATAAACTTCCTTAAAACTCTCGGGATCAAGTGAAGAGGTGGAAAGGCATAGCAAAGTTTGAAGTTCCACTCTGTCTGGAGGGAGTCTATCGCCATGGGCTGATCCCCTGGATTGAGAGAAGCAGAAGCTTGTCAGCTTGGAATTTGCTTAATTGGCAAACAAGTCGAACTCCGGTAGACCCCATCTGGCTGCTATCTGAGCAAAGACTCCTGGATCCAGTGACCATTCCTCCTGAGAAATGGCTTGTCTGCTTAAATAATCTGCCAGGACTTTTTGTGTTCCCTTGAGATGTACTGCTGCAAGGGATTCCAAATTCCTCTCTGCCCAGACGAAAATTTCCTAGGCTATAAATCTCAGACTGGTGCTCTGAGTTCCGCCCTGCTTGTTTAAGTACGCTACTGTTGTTACATTGTCTGATCTGACTTGTACATGTCAACCTCTGATCTGGTTCTGAAATGCCTCGATTCCTTTTGCCACTGCCTTCAACTCTCTGTAATTGGAGGACCGTTGTCCTTGTGACTGCGTCCAAACTCCCTGCAGCATCCAGGTGGGCCCCCCAACTCCAACTGCTGGCGTCTGTGGTCAGTATGTGGGAAACTGGACATACCCACAGAACCCCATTCTGTAGATTGTCCTGATGTCTCCACCACCATAAGGCCTGCCTTACCCTTGATGGAATGACCACCGTGTCCTCTAGGTCCTTTCTCCCTAAATTCTGCAGGAGAAAGGCCTGAAGTGGTCTCTGGTGGAATCTGGCCCACTTGACTGCTGGGATAGCAGATGTCATGAGGCCTAGTACTGACATGACTTCCCTTACGGTGACGGGAAGATTTGTTTGGAGCCTTGCTATTCTCTGCACGAGATGCTCTATCTTCTCCAGTGGCAGCGAGATCTTCTGCTTGACGGAACTGATCGTGTACCCCAAAAATCGGATCTCCTGGGAGGGAAAGAGATTCAATTTTTCCGTACTTACTATGCAACCCAGGTGGGCTAACCACTCCTGCGCTACACTTAGGTCTTTTTCCTGTCGGCCGTTCGCTCTAAGGCCTCGTCTAATTTAGATCCAAAAAGAAATTTCCCAGAAAATGGGACACTACAAAAGGCGCAGCTTGGATGAGGTATCTCCTGGCCAAGTTTTAAGCCAGAGGGCCCTTCTGGCTGCTATTGAAAGTGCAGCTGATCTAGCCGACAACTTGACCGACTCTGTCGATGCGTCTGCAATAAATTCAACGGCTTTGTAGAGCATGGGAAATTACTTTAACAATTCCTCTCTGGGAGTCCCTGCTATGGAGTCCCTGCTATTAGATGCCCCTGCAACTGCTTTAACCAAAACTCAAAGTTTCGGGCTACACAGGTTGTTGCCAAAGCTGGTCTAAGGTTGGCCATTGCGGTGTCCCAAGATCGCTTGAGGATTATATCCCCTCTTATCCATTGAATCCGCCAGGTGCCCCATATCATCAAATACCAGGTGTGAGTGCTTTGAGACTTTTGCCAAAGGTGCGTCCAGCTTTGGCGTCTGGTTCCAGACTGAGTCTGGATTGTCGTCAAAGGGGAATCTTCTCTTCAGACTGTTTGAGAAAAAGGGTCTTTTCTCAGGCTCTGACCACTCTTTTAAGACAAAGTCTGTCATGACTTTGTGTACCAGGAAAACCCTGGGTTTTTTTCTTGTCCAGTCCCTGATACATTTTGTCATGCCTGGAGAGTGGGGCTTCCTCCTCTTTGATTTCCAACGTGTCATATATAGCCCCCAGTAATTCGTCCACTTCCTCCTGTGAAAGCTTAAACCTGGTGAAAATGGACGTTTCTTCCTGACCTTCGTCCTGTCCAGAGGACTGAGCAGAATCCGGGTCAGTAGAAAGATGTGGGATCTCCCCACTCCCTGATGGCTCTCCTAAGCCTGAAGGGAGGTGAGTAGGTGAGGTGGGTACCTGCATTGGTTTGTCCAGGATTCTTTCTGGTAGTGATGCACCGAATGGAAATTTTGGTGCCGAAACCGATACCGAAAATGAAGGATGCACTAGGCCGAAAACCGAAACCAATACCGAAAATGACAGTTTTTTTAAAAAATATTTATATCTTTTATATATAGTTGTATTATATTCCACTTTTAATTAATATCAATTTTAAATTAATATGAATTTATTGTTGGCCATTATTGGCACTTTTAGTGCAAAAAAAGCTAAAAAAAATGCAGTCTTTGACCATGTTTGCAGTCTCTAACTTAAACACATTGCTAATAGTATTGGCAAATTTTCTACTTGGTGCACCTCTAGCAGACATGATACAGGAGGTGGTCAGAGACTGCACACATAGCACAGGAGATGGTCAGAGACTGCAGACATGATACAAGAGATCAATGCAGCTGAGAGGTGGAGAGAGAGGGGGAGAGAGAGGTGGGGGGAGAGAGAGAGAGAGAGAGAGAGAGGT
>BLSH010406044.1:582148-593582 GCA_018402905.1 Glandirana rugosa
TGTGCGAAGCCCACTTCGGTCGTGGCCGAGAAGTGTCCATCCGACCGACACGGTCTTGGAAAAAGGACACGTATAAAAAACACTACACGCCTCGATCGTTTCCGTAATACATTTTTGTAAATCACATCGAGACCACCCACGGTATCCTCCCGTCCACCAGTTAACACTACACGTACATTGACAGGGATAGAATACAGTAGGAGAGGCGATCTTCCTGTAAGATTTCGCCTCTTCCGTCGACGATTCTGACTGTTTGCTTTTACGGGCCGAACGTCGAGGACTCTGCTAGGATGAAGCGGGGTGGGGCGACCCTGCGTGACCCCGCCCCTTTTTCGGTTTCATTATCGGCATTTTTTTTCTTTCGGCAAAGTGCCGAAAATGCCATTTCGGCCGAAATGTTTCGGCCGCCGAAATTTCGGTGCATCCCTACTTTCTGGTACCTGAACCTCTGAAATAAGCTTCCTGAAGGATGAAAAGGTGGACTGAACCTCGTCCTTGAAAGAGCAGAGGAATTTACTAAATGGGGAATCTTCCTCTGTTTATAGCACCCCTGTAATGCACGTCTGGCATAAGGTTTTTGCATAGTTTGAGGGCAGTCTGGTGCTGCAAGCCGGGCATTTTCGTTTGTCAGTCTTAGCAGCTGCCTTCTCCGCTTTAGAATGTCCTTCTAGCGGAGAGGATGACATAAGATAGGGACAGTTACATGCACATCACAATTGACCACCTGCCCTCCTATGGCACCCACCAGAGCTACACTAAATGTTTTTACATAATGCCTTTGCTAGCTCCGCACATCACAAAAAATATGCACAGGAAAAAGGTTCTGGCACAGCCAGCCTACCTGTGAAGAGCCGGTGCTGGCTTCACCCGAAGCGTGTGCCTCCATATTGCAGTATCCTCGGCATCTGTAGCCATGCTGTGGCTCCTTTAAATGACACCGGCCTGGCCCTCCCCTTCCTCTCTGCGCCCGGAGGTAGGAACTACTTCCTCCGGCGCACGGTGATGACGGACGTCCACCGGAAGTGACGCTCCGCGCTCCTCCGGCGTACAGCACGAATTTCAAAAAAGAAAAAGATGAGGAGGGAAAAAAGATCTCCTGCACGCCGCCGCCGACATCCATCACCACCGTCTGCTCCCTCGCCGGGCTCTGGAGAGAGGCGAGGGGACGGGGATCTCCTAACACATGCGGACAGAACCCGTTCGCCATAGGAGAGATTTTTCTGCTGCCATTGCCTCTGACTCTGCAATGCTGACAGGTATCTCTTCCTTTGCTCTGGTCTCGCCTCCCCGGCAGCCCTTGAGCGGTGGAGCTCTCCCAACTCCTTCCTCCTTAAAAGACGGTTCCTCTTGCAACATATCTCCCTGGCTGAGGAAACACAAAAAAACTGACCAGATGCCTGAGGGACTGCCTTTTAAAGAGCTGTGCAATGTGTTTCCTGTCAGGTGTGATGAGCTCTATCTCTCAAGGGCTGTCCTGGAAGACGACTGGGGAAGACCATTTATCGTTTTCCTTCAACTTCACAATTATGTACCACTTTGTGTTGGTATATCACATAAAAATCCCAATAAAATACATTTACGTTTTTGGTTGTAACATGACAAAATTTGGAAAATTTCAAGGGGTATGAATACTTTTTCAAGGCACTGTATATTTTATGGTTACCATATTCTTGATACAGTATATATATTGATGCTGCTGGAAAACCCTACTCCAATCATGCATGTGTATACTAAGCATACATTTGCTGTTAAAAGTATCTAATGCTTTTCAAGAATTAATTCAGTGTAAGCAACAAAATACCAGTCTCTAGGATGTCTGAAAAAACACAACCCTGATCTAAATGAGGCCATGTACGGTGATTATTACAGGCGGTTCCCTTAAGATGTGCATGCACACTAAACGCATATGGAGGAGCCTGATAAGCTGGCGCCACGCTGCAACATCTTGTTCCTGGAGCGCCAGCCATCTTGGTATGCATTGGTATACATTTTTTTTTATCTTGCATTATCCACATGGGAATCTTTTAATATGTATGCCTTTTAAGTTTAATACATTACTACACTACAATCTTTGGGCTCCGTGTGGTGAGCGATCAGAAATTTAAATATCCACTGATTACTGTATAAATGTCATTGGCAGTGAAGGGGTTAACCTGCAGGGAGCGATCTCGGGGTTAACTGTGTTCCCTAGGCGTGTTCTAACTGAGGGGGCTGGGCTGCCAGGGGCATAAGAGAGCCAACTGATCCCAGTGACAGGGATCAGTAAATCTCTTACATGCCGCCTGAAAGAGCAAGGAACCGCCGTGTTTACATCAGCAGTTCCCAGTTTTTCTTCTCTGCCAGGAAATTGCGAGTAGCCGGCGGACATAGAGTTCACTGGACCTGCAGCCACACTGCTGCAGAGTGCAGCGGGCATGAGAGCGTGCAGCCAGCGGCACGCCCCCACCCACTAGCCGCGCACGAGCGAGCCGCCATTTATAAACGGCGATTCGCACTACAGCGCCCCTCTGCAGCAGTAAAAGTACGTGAGGCGGTTGGCAAGTGGTTAAAGGAAGCCACAGACTCAGGGTAACTCAGGACAATGGGCTTTTGCATCTCCCATAGAGGGTTTGCCCAGCCCAAAGCTCTATCAGAAAGCAAAGAGATAATGAAGCCTACTTTGCTTCTGGCCTTGGGGGAACACCTGGGGCAGCATCTTAAGGTAAACTCTCTGCATTGAACTGGATTGCCTCAAAATCGCTGGGGAAGTGGAGCGGAACCAGACATACCTCTTACAGAGGTAATATTCGAGGTGGGTGCCTGCACAGAGAATGGAGCAGCGGCAAGGAAAGCCTGCAAAACAGGTTGTATCAGAACAGATAAAGTGGGAGGATCCAGGTGAGCAGTGAGACTCAGGAGTGTCGCTTTGGCAAACCGATCCATGCGGTGGTCCTGTTCATTCAACGTGGAAAAAATATTACCACTAGGTGGATTGCCTGCATCTTCTGAATTCATGGCCTTTGACTACGGTCAGGAACAATGAATCAGACGGAGACAGAAAATGCAGTTAAAAATAAATAATAAAAAAAAAAATCACACCTTTTTATATATAATGGTAAAAATGGTACAAATCAGTAAACGTAGTCAAAACATAGCCAGGGTTTGGTAGCCAAAGCGGATAGTCAAAACAAGCCAGTAAATCAGAAAGTCAGAGATCAGCATATTTGGAGGCAGCAGACAGGATCAGGAACCATAACGGACATCAGCCAATCAAGACTTCAACAGGAATACAGCAGAGTCTCCAGCTATGTTTGACCAAGGCGAAGGCACAGAAGGAATGAACCCGGAAGTTTAAATAGCCAGAAGGGGTTGGCTGTAGGCTGGACTGACGAGCAGGAAATGATCACAAGATGAGCCACCGTGCAATGATGAGTGCTGGCAATTAACCGACAGCTGAGGAACCTGAGCACTGAGAAGGGAGAGCTGAGAGCCCAGCCCTGACAGCTAGCAAACTATTGCGGGGATGTGTTTACACTTGGGCTAATGTGTATTGTACTGTGTGAACTCGAAGCCGGACAGTCTATTACTGGAGGACTCCTGCTATTGTCTGTTTATTAAGGTGGTATGTGTTTTCTGCTAAGCTTGTCTGTCCCATGGTTAATTGTTAATTGGGTCACCTAATGTCTGATTAATCACAACATTGTGTGAGTGGGCATTGAGTCACCTAAGCTGGTTAAATGACTATGACCTGAAAAGGATGTGTGTGCCGCTCAAGTTTGGTAGAAAAAGGATATGTGAATGGTGCATCCACAGCTGCTATTTGGAGTGCTGAAAGGGGATGGAGCCCATCCTGGCTCCTGCAAAGGTGCAAAGAGGAAAAGGGTAGATCCTGGAAGTCACACATTCATGATGTCCTAGAGAGTGGCAACCTCGGCCTGGACTCCAACCAGGCAACAGGTTTCACTCCGCCCCCCCGGAGCTTAGTCATGGTTAAATGACTAGTAAGTTAGCTCATGTTAATTATGTTTCTGGTTACAGTTTGCATTGTTATGGTAATATGATCAGGAGGGGATGTCCTCCTGAGGGATATAAAAGTATGTGTGAGTTTTCAAATAGACAGTTACAGTTTTGCAGCCAAACGAGTCCTGCCTAGTTCTTGGTTGCAATATGCGGCTATAATATCTGATATCCATGTTCAGACTGGAGGAAGTGGTATACTGATGGAAGCAACAAAGCTGGGTACCGAGAAGGTTCCGTCACAGTAATCAATTGTTATATCATAAAAGTTTTCATCCCCCAGTGGTATTCAAATCAATCCCCAAGCCCTCATTCACATTGAAGGGATTTGTCATGCGATTGCAGCCTATTGCCAGCAATGGCACCATTCCAATTTTGCGGCGCCACACGATTTGCAAAAGTAGTCCCTGCACTACTTGTGTTGATTTTGGGTGTGTGACTTCAATAGACATCTGTGCAGCTTCATGGACTTCTTTCAAGTCACACCCAAAGTTGCATGGACATGCGGCTTTGAAATCGTACCGCTTCAGATGAAGTCACACAAATTTCAAAGCTGTGTTCAAGGTGTACGAGGGCTAAGAGTCCGTTCACTCTGGCTAAAAGAATTGCAAGTGATCCTGTTCAAAGAGAAAAACGGCTTGAAGAGATGAAAGAAATTAGCAGGAAGGGGTTTACTCTAGACAGGTTATTAATAGAGTGAGAAATGAGGCAATAGATAAAGAGTGGTAGAAGAGATATGGGTAGGAGATTACCATTTGTTACACAGTATCATCCTTAGGCTGCATTCACACCTGGGCGTAGCGCTTTCAGGCAGAAACACACGTTTTTTACTGCGATTTTGTACAGGTCAAAAGGTCACCAATGTAAAAAGTAGAAAAATGCCCAAATCAAGCTACAAAAATACTTCCATAACTTGTTTGAGCTTCGGGCCTTTTCAGGCTTTTGGCTTCAGGCATCTTTGAGTGGAGATGTGAACGGACTCCATAGAGCATCATTGATTTTTTCCCCTCCAGCGTTTTGTAGCTTGAAGCTTCAAGCTATAAACGCTCAGGTGTGAATGGGGCCTTATTTTGTACAAATACACAATATTGTTAAAAACATTCGTCCATACTTAGGGATGATTATCCATAGATTGATGAATTCCAACACTTCCCTATACCTTCATATCGCAAGAGGACGACTAATATATATATATATATATATATATATTATATATCAGATTGGTGAAACCTGACCAATATCAGCATAATACTAACGTTACTACCCAACAATGGATCATATCCCCGTCTTAACTGTATCTAATGCAGTTCTATGATTAAAGGGAAAGTTTTGAATCATCCCCATCGAGGGATGAATATAGAGATCACGGGATATCACACTTATCAGTCACCTTTTTTTGTCTATATTCTCAAATGTCCGTGTGGTCTCCTGTATGTGGGGGAGACCACACAGAAAGTGAAAGACTGTATAGCCAGACATAAATATTCTATACATGATAAATTAATTCAGCTCCAGTTAGCAAGGCATTTTCTGCAAATGAAACATACAATGGCTCAGCTTCGCTTTATGGTCATTGAAGCAAGTGCCCATGATAGACAAGGAGGCACTCGAGAATTGAAGTTAAAAAAACATGAAGTTCTTTGGATAAATCACCTTGACACTTTAATTGCGGTTTCACACACGGTTTTCTACTGTGCATGCGCAAAACCCGCTGCGTTTTCTCTTTGGGCGGGCTGCGGGGCGGAAGGAGGAGGGGCCGAACTTGCAGCTCACTTCACCGCTGCAAACTGAGCTGAAAGTGGGAGCCGGTAGCTATCAAAACCAGCTACCCACTGCCCCCAAAAAGGTGCCAAATGTGGCAGCGGAGGGGAAGGGTGAGGAGAGAGACAAGCTGAGCTTCCCCTTTTGGGTGGAGCTAGGACTTAAATTACGAACATTCACCAAAAAACAAAGCAGAGAAAAGTGACCATACTTGCCGTTTGAGGTTTCATTTTAGTCTGTTACTGATGACTAAACATGTAAGCAAATTGAAGGGGTTGCAATTTTTATTTTTGGTTCATGGTAAATATAAATATAAAAATGCAGCTTTAATCTGAGAAAAGCATCCGATTCATCTTTATGAACTGCCTGGATTACCGAATAACATAGGTTTCCACAAATGAGACAGATTTGCAAAAATATATTGAGGCAAATAATAAAATTTGCAGACTGACAGCTCTTCCAAACTAATCAGGAATATTGCCCATTCAAACCACTTTTGGCACGAATTACTGCATGTACACGCATTTGTATTAAAGTGGATGTAAACCCTCCATATACCCAGTAGAGCTGCACGATTCTGGCCAAAATGAGAATCACGATTTTTTTGCTTAGAATAAAGATCACGATTCTCTCACGATTCTCGCGGCGTAATATATTAAATATACAAAAAAATTGGGCTAACAGCACTGTTTAGGTTTTTGAAAGGGTAATTTTTCCAAAAAAATTGCGTTTAAAAGTCCGCTGTGCAACATAAAATATTGCAACAACCACCATCTTATTCTCTAGGGTCTCTGCTAAAAAAAATATATAATGTTTGGGGATTCTAAGTTGTTTTCTAGGACAAAATAATGGATTTTCTATTTGTAAAGAGCAAGTGTGAGGAAAGATTTAGTCTTTAAATGGTTAAACCAAACAACTACAGAAGAGGAGTTCACACAGCTTTTGAAGTAAAATTACTTTGTATCTTTGTGTCTTTTATCAATGATGACTCAGAACTTGGCTCTCTGCCCAGACTTCCCCTGAGACTCAAGTCGCTCCGACTTGAAAAGCCTTCAGGCAACTTGCATTCACTTTTATTACTGTCAAGTCGCGCTGATTCGCCCCGCAAGTCGGACCCCATTAACTGCACTGAAAATCGCGGTAATGCCTGATGGAGATCGGAGGGGGGGTAGATCGAGATCGCGATTTTAATACGATTAATCGTGCAGCTCTAATACCCAGTGAAGTGAAAAGCCTCAGATGATACACAGAGATTAAACAAATCTCTCTATAGAAGTCTTACATGTATACATGCTGTCTTCAGCTTGATATTATGTTTAGAAAATGCACATTGTTATATTTTTCACTTCCTCATTCCTATCTAGGAGGAGAGGATTGCTAGACCTGTGGGACACAGAGAGAGACTATGAGAAAGCCGATTGGAGGAAAGGCACACATCCCCCTTCCCACACATGCAGAGCCCTGTCTGTGTATTGTTTAGCTGGCTCTTAATCTATTTTTAGCAACCTCCTCCATAACTAAATTCTATGTCCCCATCTCCCAGAATGAGTGAGAAATTATCAAGCAGATAACAGAGCTATGGAGGAAGAGACAGCTACAGGACAGAGCTCTTTGAAGAGAAATAAGAAAATACTGCAGATAGATGTGTCAAACTCAAATATCATCAATCGGGTTTACATCCACTTTAAGTCAGTATACATGCAAATAACCAGACTGATTTTGTCAGTACATAACATACATATTTTGTTTTTCTAGTGTAAACATCAGCTTTTCTTGTGGGAACATCTTTCAAACAAATCCCATTGGAACAATTCCACTCTATTAGAGCCGGTTCACACAGGGGCGACTCTGAGCCGCTCTGCACAGCACGACTTCAGCGCGGCTTGCAATCGACTTCTGTAATAGCAGTCAATGCAAGTCGCCTGAAGTCACCCTCCCCCAAAGTAGCGCAGGAACCTTTTTCTAAGTCAGAGTGACTTGAGTCGCTCCTATTAGAACGGTTCCATTGTACTGCATGGAGCACGACTTTAGGTTGCCCTTGTGTGAACCAGCTCTTATTATATATGGGACTTTGAAAAACACCACCTCTATGTGCTTGTCATATCACAAGCTTTTCAACAATGACAATTTTAGCACTATTCACTTCAAACATTGCATTTCACATGTTCCCATGCTTTCTGAGGACCATGGGGAAATAGACAGTGCATACTGATGAATAGATCACTGCTTATTTCCCTTGGTACTGAGGAACCATGGAAACATGCAAAATGTGTTGACCAATATTTGGATCGTGAATAGTGCTACATTGTCACACTGTTGAAAAACTTTGGTAAGTACATATGCTGAATATTACCTCAGTCAATTTATTCAAAATAATGGAAGGGGCAACTCACCATGTATTTGAAAGTCCTCATAAAAGCATTTCTTGTTTAGCTGAAATTCTGAGCTTTCTGTATAACTGTATAGTTCTTTAACAGAGGAACAAGAAAAAATATATTAGGATGGTTACATTTTTATAATGATTTTAAAATTACAACTGTGTTTAGCCAATCAATACAAATGGATGACTTCAACCACATCTCGTACATTAATTGAAAATATGCCAAAATGGTGGCATTTCTGTGCTAGTGTAAGCCAAGTTTTAAATTGAGCGCTCATCTCTATAACCTGGTGTAATTTTTTGGAGTTGGCTATTGGCTTTCTTGTAAACGTGATCCAACCAGCTCCAAATTTTTACAGGGTTTAGAAGGGTTCACCAGTGAGGTTTCTGGGCTTCCTCATTCCACTGGGGAGCCCAGGACCACTGCAAGTGGTCGGGTCGGCTGCCCACAGAGAAGAGGGAAGAACATTCATTCCTTTTGTCTGTGATGAAGCTGAAAGTGACAAGGATTTTGTCACTCCCAGTTTCGGTGCCATATCGACCTTGCCAGCTGATCAATCTCAGTTTGATCGGCTGCCTTGGAGGGCAGGAGGGATCAGGGGTCTAAGAGACCCCTGATCTCTTAAGAAACAGTACCTGTCACTACCCTCGCCATCACAAAGGGATGTTGTTTATCCCTTGTGATAGCTATAAAGTTAAATTAACATGGTGTAAAAAAAAAAAAAAAAAAAAAATTAAATATGTAAAGCACCCCTGTCCCCACGTGCTGACGTGCAAATGCACACATAGGTCCATATGTAAACCATGATTGAGCCACATGTGAGGTATTACCACAATAATTCTAGCGTCAGAGCTCATGTTTAACTCTAAACTGATAGCCTGTAAATGCTTTTAACCACTTGCTTACTGGGCACTTAAACCCCCCTCCTGCCCAGACCAATTTGCAGCTTTCAATGCTCTCTCATTTTGAATGGCAATTACTCAGTCAATTACTGTACCCATATCTTTTTTTTTGGTCCTTTTTTTTCATACAAATAGAGCTTTCTTTTGGTGGTATTTGATCACCTCTGCGTTTTTTATTTTTTGCGCTATAAATAAAGAGCGACAATTTTGAAAAAAGAAAATTTTTTTTACTTTTTGCTATAATAAAATATGCAAAAAAAATTCTACATATTTTTGGTAAAAAAATATCCCAATAAGCATATATTGATTGGGTTGCGCAAAAGTTATCACGTCTACAAACTATGGGAATAGATTTATGGCAGTTTTATTAATTTTTTTTTCTACTGGTAATGGCAGCGATCTGCAATTTTTATCAGGATTGCGATATTGCGGCAGACATGCCGGAAATTTTTGACACTTTTTTGGGACCATTGACATTTATATAGCGATCAGATCTAAAAATAGTCACCGATTACTGTATAAAGGTCACTGGCAGGGAAGGGGTTAACCTGTAGGGGGCAATCAAGGGGTTAAACGCGTTCCCTTGGAATGTTCTAACTGTGTGGGGGCTGGGCTGGCAGGGACATGACAGATCTAACTGATCCTGATTACAGGGATCAGTAGATCTCTGTTATGTCCACTGACAGAACGGGGATCAGCCGTGTTTACATTGGCGGCTCCCCGTTCTACCCATTAGACAGAGTCCGCCCGACCCGCGACACAGCGTGCTGCGGGCGCGCGGGGAGCGTGCAAGGCAGTGGACGTCAATTGACGGTGCCCTAGCAAAGCAAGTCTGCGCTGTAGCCATCAATCAGCTATAGCGCGGATCTGAAGTGGTTAAAGTGCCACCTACGGACAATTTCAGGTACAGTAGTTTGCAGCCACTTCACAGGCATGCAACATTGTAAAACTTAACATTTGCTATCCATTTACTCCATACATCATCTTGTAAGCAAAAACTGAGTATTAAATGCATTTTTGGTGCACACAAATACAATAAAAGTTGCATTTTTTCCTGAAAATATAAAATGCTGTGAAAGTTTTAGGCAGGTGTGCAAAAATGCTGTAGAATGAGAATGCTTTTAGAAAAAAAAAGTGTTTATTGTTTATTGCCTGTTTGATTTCCCCATGATTTTACTGAGCCATTAGTCTGTGCACAAAACAAATAACTGTTCCAGAAAAAAAAAAAAAAAAATATGATAATTCTCAGTTTATCCGCTTACTTAACCACTTCAGCTCTGGGCAAATTCTGACACTTTGTACATATATGTAAGAATCTGCAAAAATTACTTAGAAAACATTATATACTTTTTAAGCAGAGGCCCCAGAGAATAAAATGGTGGGTGTTGCGATTTTTTATGTCACAAGGTATTTGTGCAGCGATTTTTCAAAAACAATTTTTTTTGGCAAAAATACACTGAATTTTAATGTACGGTACATTAAACACAACATAATACCAAATTGTTTAGCAAGTCCTCATGCACACAGGGCATTAGAAAAAAAAGAGCTACAAAACCAGTATCAATGCAAGGAAAAACGTGACTGTAAAAAAGGGATTTTATTATAACTTACCGTAAAATCCTTTTCTCTGAGTTCACTGACAGACGCAGCTCTTCTTAAATGACACGTGTGGTTTATGTCGTCCTATCAGGAGTGACTAGGCAAAACAGATGCAAAAGCATCAGGGATAGGCTGGCCCCTCCCATGGGGGCCGTCCTCACCTGAGCCTATAAAACCCCCTGCTGGCCAATAGCAATCAGTTTGTCACAAGCAGTGCAACAAAAAAAACAGAGGGGTGGGAGCTGCGTCTGTCAGTGAACTCAGAGAAAAGGATTTTACGGTAAGTTATAATAAAATCCCTTTTTCGCTTACGTTCACTGACAGACGCAGCTCTTCTTAAATGACACGTGGGGACGTCCCAAAGCAGTGCCAAAAACTAGAGGGGTGGGCAAACAACAACAACTGTACCCAACAGAACCCTCTCAGGGAGTGCCAGACGCACTCACACCGCTGCTCGCAAAACTTTGCGGCCAAAAGCAGCATCCGCAGATGCCGACACATCAACTTTGTAAAACTTAGTAAACGTGTGCACTGAGGCCCAAGTGGCCGCTTTGCACACCTGAGACACCGAAGCCTGGTGCCTGAACGCCCAGGAGGTGCTGACCGACCTGGTGGAATGAGCCGTGACCAGAAAAAGGGGGAACCTTGCCCCGAAGCTCATATGCATGGGTCACGGTCTGTCTAATCCAACGGGAAATGGTAGCCGACGAGGCTGCCGAACCCTGTTTGGAGCCCCCGGGTAACACAAACAGGGTTCGGCAGCCTCGTCGGCTACCATTTCCCGTTGGATTAGAC
>BLSH010406044.1:607301-641917 GCA_018402905.1 Glandirana rugosa
GTTGGATATAATACTGACACTATCCCACCGTGGTTGTCTGAGAACGACCCTCCATGTGACTGACTGTGACTGGAGTTATCACTGTGATTATGTCACTAATTTCTATTATGACATGTGACCGTGACATTATTACTGTGACCGACCCTTCCTCACTTGTAGATCCCCGTTATTTCCCCAATTGCCACACGACGAAAATGTAATGATATACAAAAAAAAAAAAAGGAGGGACAAAAACATTTGCGTCTTGACACGCACACACACTCTAACCGGTGTCGGTTAGTCGACTGAAATCGGTTTTAGTAACCGAATTTAGTCGACGGTTTGAGTACGACACAGGTTTTCTTTTCGACACTACATGTCAGGAAGATCCTGCTGATATAAATTTGGTACATTTCCATTTATTTCTGAAGACATTCACTCAGTTATGCAAAACATGAAGGGGTGCCAATAATGGTGAGCAGGACTGTACATCACAGCTTTTCTTTTGGACACAGCATGAGTTTGGCAGCTGATTTAAGCCAATGATTTTGGCTAAAGTCAGCTGATTGGCTGTGGCCAATCTCACACACACGCACAGTTCTGCGTTTACAAAAACAGGGAGGAAAAAAAAAAAAAACATATAGTAATGTAAAAGCAGCACACCGTTAACCCCTTTATTGCCCCTAGATGTTCACTCCTTCCCAGCCAGTGTCATTATTACAGTGCCAGTGTACAGTATTATCTTTAATCACTGTATTAGTGTCACTATTGAGGTCAGTGTCAGTCAGTGTACCTCCCAGCAAGAGTCTGTTGGTGCCACCCTATCACAGTCATAATATAGGTTGCTGATCACCGGCATTACAGTACAGCGTCTATAGCTATGTAAATTACAGTATATATATATATATATATATATATATATATATATATATATATACACATACATATACATATACACACACACCCACACACACACTAGTTTGTGGAAGCTATAAAAATTTTGCATAAACCAATATACAATTTTTTTTTTACCAAAGGCATGTAGCAGAATACATTTTGCCCTAAATTTACTAAGATTTTTTTATTATTGAATTGGATTTTATAACAGAAAATAGAAAACTGCTTTTTTTCAAAAATGTTGTTTATATAATAAATAAAAAAAGAAAGCTCTATTTGTGGGGAAAAAAAAGATACCAATTTAATTTAGTGTGTTGCATGACTGCATAATTGCCAATTAAATTAGCACAGTGCTGAATAGCAATACATGCTCTGGTCACAAAGGTGGTAAAATCTTCCATAGGTCAAGTGGTTAACCTGTATGTGAAAAATGACAAAACTGGCCCGGACAGCAAGTGGCTAAACAGGTGATATACCGTATTAAGTAGGTGGGTAAGCTGTGAATTGTTTTTTATTTATGGAACCAATGTTTGTTTTGGCTCAGTAAAATCAAGGGAAAATCAAACAGGCATGGTTAATAGATTTTCACAATGTCCAATATCATTATAGCTGAAACTTCCTCCACTCCATACAGTACATCTGTGATTTTAAATTAAAGAAATGCTCCAAATTAACAAATACTTGGTTTTATGTGTTGTAAGATAAACTTGCTTTCTAAATTCTAGCTATAAACAATAATAGTTGCTGAAGACAATTTACATAGTTTTTCCTAAATTATTGCAATTAAAAAAAACTGAAGTTTTGACAGCATAAGTATTGGGGAATCCAAAAATAAGCTCTGGCGCACACAACTGCTTTGGTTATAAGTAGAGTTGAGTGAACCCGAACTGTAAAGTTCGGGTCCGTACCGAATTTTTGGGTGTCCGGAACGCGGACTTTTCAAAAAAAGTCCGGGTTCGGGGTTCTGGTAATTTAATAACAGTTTTGAAAATTGCTGTAAAAACGTCCTGGAAAGTCCTAGAGGTCTGCAAAAGGAAGGAAAATGGGGGTAAGGGTCGGACAAGTGCCCTACAAAGAAATGGGGATAGGGAAATAACTTAAAATAATAAAAAAAAAAAAAATCAAAAATGGAGGTGGATGTGGACCATCTTCAAACTGTGTGAGAAAAGTATAAATTAGCTGGGAGAAGCCATACAGAGCCAGGTACACTCATGTATAGTTTCTGGCAATGTCCTCTGCTACATCAGTTCTGGAGAGGAGTTATGTATGTAGTCCTCCAATTGACATCAGTGGATGTCAGCACAGACTACCTGTTACATATTAACCCAATGTGCTTACACCACTTTAAAAATGTACTGACTGTGTGAATGCAGCCTGTGCTGGCATACCTGATCTCTGAACGCAATACCTCCCTGCTAATCCCAATTCACTGGTTTGCAACATTTAACAAATGATCCATGGAAAGCTTGACAGCCCACAAATTTAGAGATACCTGGCTGCCATGGACAGTCTCTCCTTCCCTCCCACTGTTTCCATCCCGTTCCTCAATTACTATTATTCAGGATTTGTATAGAGCTAACATTTTGCACAGCGCTTTACATGAGGGCACACAGCGCTTTACATAAGGGCACACAGTACAGTCAAAATACAGTTCAATACAGGAGGAATCAGAGGGCCCTGCTCATTAACAATTACAATCTAGGAGGAATTTTTTCAACTTTTTCTCCCCTTTTGCTAGTTTTTATAGCACCTTAGTGAATTCTGATCCCAATTAGCCAGGACATATAAACCCCAAGTCTTCTTTTGTTTCCCACGCACTTGGGAATAAGGACAATTAGAAGGTTAAAGCTTACACATTGTGCTGACCAAGTTACTTACCTTTCTTTATTTCCAAGACTGAAGGTGTTGTGGTGGCGGTAATTGCTGACTGCACCAGTTACCAAATGCAAAACAAGCACTTCTAGGCTTATTGAATTGGGAAAAAAAAAAAAACACATGCAGCATGCCCCAGCAACCAATAAGAAAGGATGTTAACTGGTCTCATTACATTATTAATAAATGAATTATGCCTTGAACATTTCCATGTGGTCTGTTCACTGCCAGATTAAAAAACCCCATACAAGTCATCTAAAGCTTGCTGACCATCAACGCTTTATGAAATTGATATGAACAGTGGCCCAAGTACATCATAGTCATACCTGAAAGTTCAGCAGCCCATCTGTCTGCATCAGCATAAACAAATTCTAGGTCTGGAGACTCCGAGTAACCCTGCAATAACATAAGCAAATATAAAGCACAGTTTAAGTGTAACAGTATTTAGGTTTATAAAAGTTAGAAACATATAACCTAAAGAGTAAAGTGATTGTAAAAGGTTTTTTTTCCCCCAATAATAAACATGTTATACTTACCTGATCTGTGCAATGGGTTTGCACAGAGCGGCCCCAAACCTCTTCTGAGGTTCCCGATTGGTGCTCTTGACTCCTCCTCCCTTCCAAGTGCTGAGAATGGGTGCACTTGTGCGGTCTCAGTCCTGAGCCGGGCTGTATTTGTCTATTGACACACACAGCACTGCTTGGCCCTGCCCACTGCTGCCTTCTCACAGCATTTGATTGACAGCAGCAGAAGATAATGATTAGTAAACAAACAATACTGTTGCGCTAAAATAACTCTGACATATACGTGTATCACATGTGAGATGATTAACACAAAAAAGCATAATATATTTGTTAGTGAGAAAATAAGTCCAAAAAAACACTTGTGAAAAAACACTTGTGAAAAAAGTCTTGTGAGGAAAAGGAAAGCAGTCATGCTTTAAAGAGAAAAAGTCAAAATGATCATATCCATCAAATCAAATCGGAGAATAGCCAGTGAAAGAAGTCCCTTCTTTTATCCACCACCGCAGAAAACCGTGCAAACACCTCCAGTGATAATGTGGGTAATTGAGACCCTTACCGGAAGCAGAGACCTGCTATCTCTAGCTAAGGTCAACCTCACGAGCAGATATAGCCCTCTGCAGGGACCAGTGTGGTAGAACGAAAAGAGGCGATCCTCCTAAATTCTCCAGGTTCCAACAGCATCTGTCTCATAGATTAATCGGGTGCAGCAGATCTTACAGGATACTCCCAAAGTACATGCCATAAAAAACAAGGGCTACATAGCATAATACTGTAACACTTCTTTAATTAAAACATAGCATATAAAAACAGGGTACTCACATTGTAGAAATTCAATATGCGCATATAAGTAAAAAAGCCAGCAAACGAATAAAAACGCCCGTCCTCGCGGGATCAACATGCGGCGTGGTGACGTCAGTGCGTAGACTCCGCCCTACATGTTTCGTGATAGGTCACGTCTTCCTAGGTGCCCCAGGAATGTGCAGATGAGCGGGTTCCACCACCACTGTAATACTGTAAGGGTTCATGTACAAAAGCCTATTCTGAACACTGGAAACTTGACAGCTGGAAACTGAGGGTAAAAACATCAGTTTTACAGCTCTTACATACCGAGTTTTAGCAACAGTTATAAGCATTTGAGGTTAGAAGCGTTTTTCAAGATAACCTCAGGAGACTCTCCCAAATGCCCACAATGCATGAAAAACAAGTAAATTATTAGGGAGCATGCGCGAAGCAGACCCGGATGGCCGCCATCTAGGACATCTCCGCACACCCCGGACAATTGTGCGAGCCTCTCCGCAGCTATTTTAAGAGGGCTCTTACGACAGGGAATCTTCAGCTCTTTGTCTCGAGCCATGGGTCCCACGGAAAAAAAAAATAATTCCCGGCCCGCACCGGACCGGACGCCCCAGCGGCGTACAACAGCCAAGATGGTGCCAAGCTCATCTAAGGATGAGACCACAAGGCTCTCCTTATCCAGCTGAGGGCTTCCGTGATAGCATCCACCAATTCCCCTCGGTCCCTGCACCCATCCAAGGAAGCTGACACCTCAAGGCTTGATCAAAACAGGTGCATAGTGCGTGAGGAGCTCACCACTGTAGCAAAGAGACTTTCAACTGACTTTAATTGGGCCAGAGTGCTGCGCTTTCTGATACCAGGCTTGATGCGGTTACCGTGGTCCTGGATGCCCATGAAACAGACCTGGAGGAACTGCAGAGCAAGATAGCTATGCTTCGCTCACAGTTAGAAGATGCAGAAAACAGGACCAGGTGCAGCAATATTAGAATCCGGGTGCTCCCGGAGCCTATCACTGACCTACAGGGTTCTGTACTTGCCCTGCTACAGGAGCTCATTCTAGCCACCCCCCCCCCAGAACAGTTGTAGATGGACCGCATCCACAGAGCCCTAACACGTAACCTCCCAGATGGCCCCCCTTGGGATATCATTTTAAAGTTTCACTTCTACTGCAGTAAGGAGGCAGTGATGTGAGCTTCCAGGGACTCCCACTCCCTGCAGTTTCAAAAGCATCCATACCAGATTTATTCTGATTTGGCGCAATAGACCATCGTGAAAGGCAGGGCACTCAAATCTTGTCTGCAAACCCCACAAGATATTAAATATTGGTGTGGATTCCCCTTTAAGTTACAACTGGACTATCACGAGGATCATTATGAAGCTTCTTCCTTCTCGCAGCTCCAACGCCACATTCAAACCAAGGGCCTGGAAGTTTTTTTTTTTTGGACTTGAAGTCAAAACTACTGCTATCTGTATACTTAACATGAAGTGGTCTTTCACCTACATTTTTGGCACACACCTCCCGACTCGATTGGACCTTTATGTCATTGTAGTCCTCTCAATGCGTCAGGTGGTCAGGTCAATCTGACGGCCCAGTGAGGCCTCCGGAATTAGCACATTACACGTACAGTTTGTGGCATACCTGTGGAGATTTTTGACCCTTATAATAGTTTTGACCCGTTTTAAAGCGGAGTTCCACCCAAAAGTGGAACTTCCGCTTTAAGTCCTCCTCCCCAGCTCCAGATGCTGAAAGGGAGCTTTTGGGGAGGAGGGGGGGTGGGGATACCCTATTTTTAGGGGTACTTCCGCCCCGGTCGCCTTAGGCGATCGGAAGTGGAAGGACTCCTTCCCCCTCCCTCCCGAAGTCTTCTGGGACACAGGACAGGTCCTAGAAGACTTCGGGACCAATCACAATGCGCATGCGCAGTGTGCGCCCGGCCGTGAAGCCGCGGCCGGTTGCCCACAGTAGCAATGCCGGCGCCGCGGAGGGGAGGGGGAGAGGAGCGAGGCTCCGTGCGGCTCCATCGCTGGACCGGAAGACAGGTAAGTGTCGGTTTATTAAAAGTCAGCAGCTACACTTTTTGTAGCTGCTGACTTTTAATAAACCTAAGGAAAGGGTGGAACTCCGCTTTAACTACTTCAGGCTATGTCCCATACCTGTGTTTATGCTATTCATTAAAGAGGAAGTAAAACCTATCAGGGTTTTACTTCCTCTTTATTACCCTGCAATCTAAAAGCACAATGGGCTAGTATGCATCGCATATTAGCCCATAATGTGGTACTTACCTGCATTGGAAAACGGCGATGTCCCTGCTCCAGGCCGGGTCCATCTTCTGCCCCTCTTCCTTCCGGGGGCCACGGACTCCGGCTCTGTGACTGGCTGGAGTCGCGTGAAGTCACTCCCATGCCTGCACGCGGGAGCCGCCAATCGCTGCATGATCTCAGTGAAGAAATGGTGGGCACATGCAGGGAACCTACAGGTAAGCCATTATAGGCTTACCTGTAGGTTAAAGTGGTTGTCAAGGGTTGACAACCACTTTAAGTCACGTTCAGTGTTTTGGTCCTATTCACATAAAAAAAGTTTACCTACTAAAATATGCAGCATTTCATTTACTGTGTTTTGTTTTTTTTCCTGTGCATTGTAATACTGTTGATTATTATGCCCCTTTTCCCCACAGAGCTCTGCAAGAAACTGCAAGGTTAGACTTATTTTTTTAACCTGTTTTAAAGGCCAGGTTTTTGCAGCAGGTGTCCGTGACAATCTCTTGTTGCCCCCCTTTTCTAGGAGGCTCTTCTCGCCTGGGGTGACCCATGTCTCTCCCCCCTCTCATTGGCCTAGGATACCCCGCGTTAGTGGGCGATATCCCTAGAAACCAATGTTCGGCACCAACACTATTCAATGTCATGCACGCAGGAAACCGCATAGGTTTCAGACCAGTGACTTTTTTGTACCTTTTTTTTTTATTTTTAGTTGGTTTATCGCTTTCTTTTTTTTTCTTTTTATTGAAAGGATAATGTGAGCTGTTACAGCTACAGTGACACACCTCCATCCCTATTTATACATGAAAGCACAGGAATTTGGTCATGGGACTTTAAATGAGGTGTGCCACATACAGACAAAAATACAAAATGTATGAAAGTTCATGTTTATTTACATACCGAATAAAAATATTGGTCTAGATGGACATAATACAGGATATAAAGAGATCAAACCACAAAACTGCCAAACACATAATAGCTGAAGTAAAAATTTCATATATTTACACATACATGATAAAAATATTGGACGAGTACATAATGATTTGTTCAACGATTGACCCGATGTTGGAATCTATCTATCTATCCATCCATCCATCTACCCATCCATCCATCTACCCATCCATCCACCTACCCATCCATCCACCTACCCATCCATCCACCTACCCATCCATCCATCTACCTATCCATATCCTTTATTCTGCATAGATATATGGCTATTAGCTTTTATACTTACATGCCCTTATGTTTGGGGTTATCTATACAGGCAATACACGTGCCTCCTGGAGAAATCTTTGGCCATCTTACAAGCTGATACATTTCAATACAATAGCTCCCATAGCTGGGAGAAGGAGGAGACATACCTCACTAGGCAGTCTCTAAGGGGATTTTCTCAGGACCCTGCACCCCTGGGCCCACCCTCTCATTCTGTCGCACATTGGTGGTAGTGTTTCTCCCCATGGGAATACAGGCAACTCGACACACAACCCCAGTAAGTATATCCAGCAGTGTTTTTTGGTGCATGGGCCAACATATGTGGTATATAGAAGCACAGTCCCACAAAATTGTAGTTGTTTAATGAGCTTTTATTATTTACTAGGTTTATGTCCCTTGAACTGTATTCCAACTTTGGAGGCTTTGGGGTGCTTTTGGCGCTACGGCGTCCATGCATTTTCTGCCATATGCAGTTACCTGATGTTTTCTTAATGCATGTTGTACTTATGTTCTGTTTATATTTTTCATGATACTTACCAATGTTTGTATTTTAGGCAGTTACTCAATTCATTGCTCTTAAGAACCCCCAGACAAAGACTTTTGGATCAAAACTCGTAGTGGTACCCACAATTTTTTTATTTTTTTTGGGCTATAGAGCTTTCTTTGCATGAAGATTTCATCATCCTGTACAAATCTAGCATGCAGTACCGTTGCATGATTTTATTACCGTTTTAGATTGTATTGAATAAAAATGTTGTACTTTTGTATACAGTTGTGCTCATAAGTTTACATACCCTGCCAGAATTTATCATTTCTTGGCCATTTTACAGAGAATAGGAATAAACACAAAAACAACTCTTCCACTCAGGGTTAGTGTTTGGTTGAAGCCATTTATTATCAACTGTGTTTTCTCTTTTTTTTTTTTTAATCATAATGACAACAGAAACTACCCAAATGACCATGATCAAAAGTTTACATACCCTGGTGATTTTGGCATAACATGCACACAAGTTGACACAAAGGAGTTTGAATGACTATTAAAAGGTAACCATCCTCACCTGTGATCAGTTTGCTTGCAATTAGTCTGTGTGTATATATAAAAAGGTCAATGAGTTTCTGGACTCCTGACAGACCCCTGCATCCTTCATCCAGTGCTGCACTGACGTTTCTGGATTCTGAGTCATGGGGAAAGCAAAAGAATTGTCAAAAGGATCTGCGGGAAAAGGTGGTTGAACTGTATAAAACAGGAAAGGGATATAAAAATATATCCAAGGAATTGAGAATTCCAATCAGCAGTGTTCAAACTCTAATCAAGAAGTGGAAAATGATGGGTTCTGTTGAAACCAAACCACAGTCAGGTAGACTAAAATTTCAGCCACAACTGTCAGGAAAATTGTTCGGGATGCAAAGAAAAACTCACAAATAACTTCAGGTGAAATACAGGACTCTCTGAAAACACGTGTTGTGGCTGTTTCAAGATGCACAATAAGGAGGCACTTGAAGAAAGATGGGCTGCATAGTCGAGTCGCCAGAAGAAAGCCATTACTACGCAAATGCCACAAAGTATCCTGCTTACAATACGGCAAACAGCACAGAGACAAGCCTCAAACCTTCTGGCACAAAGTCCTTTGGAGTGATGAGACCAAAATTGAGCTTCTTGGCCACAACCATAAACACTACATTTGGAGAGGAGTCAACAAGACCTATGTTGAAAGGTACTCCATTCCTACTGTGAAACACGGAGGTGGATCGCTGATGTTTTGGGGATGTGAGAGCTACAAAAGGCACAAGGTCAAAATTGATGGCAAGTTGAATGCGGTACGTTATCAAAAAACACTGGAGAAACATTTGCATTCATCAGCCAGGAAGCTGTGACGTACTTTGACATTCCAACATGACTACGATCCAAAACACAAGGCCAAATCGACCGGTCATCTGCTACAGCAGAATAAAGTGTAGGTTCTGGAGTGGGCCTCTCAATCTCCTGACCTCAATATCATTGAGCCACTCTGCGGAGATCTCAAAACGTGCAGTTCATGCAAGACAGTCCAAGAATTTCCAGGAACTGGAGGCTTTTTGCCAAGAGGAATGGGCAGCTTTACCATCTGAGAAGATAAAGAGCCTCATCCACAAATACCATAAAATACTTCAAGCTGTCATTTAGGTTAAAGGGGGCAATACACCATATTAAGAATTGGGATATGTAAACTTTTGATCAGGGTCATTTGGGTAGTTTCTGTAGTCAAATTTTAAAAAGAGTAAACACAGTTGATTAATAATAAAATGGCTTCAGCCAAACACTAACCATGAGTGAAAGAAATGTTTGTGTCATCATTCATATTCTCTGAAAAATGGCCAAGAAATCATAAACGTATGAGCAGAACTATATATTTATTTTGCCATGGTGGTGCCTTTTCAAAAGTCCCTCCCATAACTTTTGATTTTGTACTTGTCCATCAGGATGTAGTACCATTATGGCTACTACATTGAGCACTCAGATAAGATTTTTCAATTGACCCTTCAAACACAAGTTTTTGATCCACACCACTCTGGAGGTAGTCCAAGACCCGAGCCACCAAAAAGGAGTGAGGATGGAACCCCCAGGCTTTACACCAAACAATATAAGCTCTCCAGGTGTAATGGTAAATCTTTTGGGAGGTAGACTTACGGGTATTTAACATAGTTGGAATCACCGAGCTAGACAACGTCATACTTCAGAACCTAGCTTTCAATAGGCACACTGTCAACGCCAGCAACAGTAAAGCAGGATGAAAGACCGGCCCTTGAGACAGGTGGTCATCATGTCAGCGTACCACAGACAGTGGGGCCACCCGTATGACCGAGATCCCTTCGGCCTCTATTTTGCATAGTAGTCAGAGGGGAGGAAAGGCGTAAATGAGGTTGTATTGCTCCCACAGCGACACCAACGCATCTGCTGCCAGAGGATCCAAAGATCTTGCCACAAACCGTGGAACCTTCCGTGTGAGGCGGGATGTCAGAAGATCCACGTCCAGCATCCCCCAGCGAAGGCAGAGTTGATGGAACCCCTCCGGATGTAGGGACCACTCTCGCCCTGATCCAGCGCCTGACAGATGAGGTTATCTGCTTGCCAGTTTGGCGCCTGGAATGTGTACAGTGTACAGAGCTGGAAATCACCTTTCTGCCCATCGCAGGATGTGAGCTGTCTCCTGCGCCGCTGCTGCAATTCTTGTGCCTCCCTGATGATTGACTTATGCAACTGCAGTGACTTTGTCTGACTGGATCCTGGTTGGCAGATAGTTTAGGCGATCCATCCAATGTGTCAGTGACAATATGATCGCCCACAGCTCCAGAACATTAATGGGCAGTCGAGCTTCCTCTGGAGTCCAGCAACCCTGAGCTGAATCCGATCCCAAGACACCGCCACAGCCCGACAGGCTGGCACCGTCATGACCACAGTCCCGCAGGTGAGAAAAGACTTTTCATTATGCAGAGCCGGAGACCTCATCCACCAGAGAAGAGAAGCCCTCGTCGGTCACTCTAGGCAAATCCAATTGTTCAGGGAGGTGGAAGACCTGTTCCATTTGAATAGGATTTCCTTCTGCAATGGTCTCGTATTAAACTAGGCATACAGGACCACCTAGAAAAAAGGTAGACATCACCAGGCCCAAGACATGCATGAAAAAAAAAAAAATACAACACAGGGAGGATTGCTTGTAAACCAAAAGCTGCCTGACCGCCGACCGAAGCTTCAAGCGTTTGTCCGACGGAAGGGACATTTTGGCCCGCTCTCAAATCGAGGCTCAGATCCAGATACACCAGGCACTTGGAAGGGGTCAACACAAACTTCCTTAAGTTCAGGATCCACCTGAAATTCTGTAGAAAATGCATAGTTATCTCCATACTGTCTACCAGGGACGAGCGGGTTTCCGCAAGCAGGAGCAAGTCGTCCAGGTAGCCAATCACACCAATTCCTTGGTGTGGCAGCAAGGCCAGGACCAGGGCCAAGACCTTGGTAAACACCCAAGGTGCAGAAGCCTAACCTAAGGGCAGTGCTACAAACTGATAATGAGCATCCCTGATAGCAAAGTGTAGGAAGCACTGAGGCCCCTGGAAAATGTGAATGTGCAGGTAGGTATCCTTCATGGCTATGGAGGAAAGAAAATCCCCTGGTGGAGGGAGGTTACCACCGAGCAAATGGATTCCATCTTGAACTTGTGAACCCGCACAAAGGCTATCAGGGCCTTGAGGTCCAGGATCGGGTGAACCTCGTACATCTTGGGGACTGTGAACAGATTGGAGTAAAAACCCCGGAACCACTCCGAGTCGGGCACCGGAACGATCACTCTAAGGAGGAGCAGGTCCTGCACAGCCCCGTACAGCACCTGTAGGTGCACTGGCGAATGATTTTGCTGACCCGCTTGTCGTGAATGAGGGAGGTCCATGGGCCTGGAAAACTGTGAAGTCAGCCAGGGTGGGGGGCAAACCTTCATGCTGAGGAGGACTTGTCCACGGCTTAAAAGACCTTTGGAGGCAGGGGCGCTTGGAGCCGCCCGCAGGAGCCTTGAAGGGTGTGGAGCCCTTGGCTGAGGAGCCAAAGGAATGAAAAATGCTCTTATTCCCTTTCTTGGCCTGAGGGAAGAAGGTACTCTTGCCATCCATAAGGTTCTTAATAATGTCATCCAGTGTAGCACCAAAGAGACGGTCGCCCGGGAAGGGTAAGCCCGCCAGGGCATTTTTGGAAGTCTGGTCCGCTGACCAACACTTGAGCCAAAAGGACCACCGGAGCACCACAGTTTAGAGAAGCGGAGCTGCACCAAAAGAAGTGTCAAAACAAACTTTAATCCCTGGACCAACTGGTCCGCCAGTTCCACATATGCCTGAGGCAGCTGACTAAAAGTTACTAAACCCAGGACCTTGCATTTACTATATCTGGTCTCCCATGGTACACAAAACATGGATATGCAATAGTTCTAGTAAATATAAACTGCTAAATACCTTTTCTCATCAGCAGTTAGATCAGCCTTATGAGTTCTATCAGTGTCTGGTTAAAGATTGTAGGTGGAGTTTTCATTCTGCTAAGACAGTACAATGAAGCTGAAGGGCCCCTGACCCTCTGTCTGGACAGTGCTGACTGGCCCTGTGCTGATTACATACACTCTCCCAAAACTCTCTAGCAATACACACCAAACTGAGCATGTGCAACTTGTTCCATAGACTCTGTTCTATCAGGAGATAAATTGGGGACAGTGGAAAAAGGGAAGGAACAGAGAAGAAGACAGGATCAAACAGCCTTTTTACACAATGCAGAGGATTAACCCTTAGGTTCCATAGAGAGTATAGCAAGCATGCTTTATTGGATACAGACTCATTTTACTGTCGTGGGTTTAGTAACACTTTAAGGCTTGCTGCAGAACCTTGGCCCATACGGTCAGTGTCTGGGACACCGGGGCAGTAGCCAACACCGGCCTAAGCATTGATCCGGCGATGGTGAACATAGAACGCGCCGTCACCTCTGCTCTGTGTTCTACAGGATCCTTAAAGAAGGGAGGAGTCCTCCACCAGAATCACCATGGTCTTGTTAATGGAGATGGGAGGATCCACCACCAGTGGAGAGGACCACTTCCTCAGCAGAGACTCCTCCAAAGGGTAACGCACTGCAAAGCATTTGTGAAGTACAAATGGACGTTTCGGCCAACTCCATTCCTTGTAGACAAATTTGGCAAAATATGCGGATAAAACCTTAGTAGCTGGAGACGGCTTGTGCGTGCCAAAAAGGGACAGGCACCGCTTCAGATGCCCCCAAAGTCCTCACACTTAAAGTGGAGTTCCACTCAAAAGTGGAACCTCCGCTTATCTACTTCCTCCCCCTCCACCTCCGGGGCCACATTTAGCACCTTTCAGGGGGGTGGGGTAACGGGTACCCTCAGAAGTTCGGCCTCCTTCCACCATCACCAAGCCAGTTAGAAAGCGCAGTGAGCTTCGTGCATGCGCAGTGGGCAACAGACTGTGAAGCCGGAAGGCTTTACTGCCAATTTCCCTTAGGACAAATGGTGGCGGCAGCACCTGAAAGCCAATCTGAAAATCAGCTGGGGTGCCGACATCGCGGGCTCCCTGGACAGGCAAGTGTCCATATATTAATAGTCAGCAGCTACAGTATTTGTAGCTGCTGACTCACACCCCCCCAAGCGGAACACCGCTTGGTCTTACGCACAGAATCAACATCGCTAAAACCACATTCTCCTGTGCAGCTACAGAGGCAGAAGATTCATTGTCCTCATTTGAGGATCCAGGGGATACGTCAGCAGGGTCCGCAGGAAAGGCGGAGCCCAAGGCGGCAGGATCCGACTCGTTCTCAGAATAGTCTGAGGAAGAGATTTCTTGCTCACCTTGCGGCCGACCATCGCCTCCACAGGGAGGGGAATGACTCCAGGATGGTTGATAGGGCGTCTAAGGAAGCCGAAAGATCCGCCACCTCCAGGGGGGACCCGGAGGGGCAGGGGGCTCCTGAGACTCCATGGGACTAGCACCACCAGATGACAGCCCAATGAAGCCACAAAAAATAACCCCAATCAGGGACATAGCCTAGAAGAAGCCCACCCCGAGGCTAGCCTAGGGGGGAGAGAGAGGACTCAACACCACCAGGAGTTGCCGAGGTTGATGCCTGTCCCTCACGAAGCTGTGTCTAGCACTTTCCCCCCCACCTGCCCAGAGAGCATAAGGCAGGTCCTTGCTGTGGGCTACAAGTCCATGGCCGCTAAGGACCTCCCCAACCAGCCCCCATCACCTGAACAAAACTCGGTCTCCATGAAAATGGCCACAGCGCCTGTCACTAGAGGTTGCTGTGCGGGTCTCTCTGATCCACAAAAAATGGACGCCAGGTCACAGAAACATGGCCGCTGCTGATTCGAGGCCACATGGCAGCCGCAACCCATGCCTCCTGAGCCCAAGTAGGGCCACAAATAACAACAGGACAAGGTCCCCCAGCCTCAGATTGTACTGGGAGGGAGGAGGGGACAGACAGGGAGGGAGCAGGCCAAGGAGGGCTTGACACTATCAGAGCCTTTCCAACAATCATGCAGGAGCCCATAGCCTACACTGTGGCTGGTAGTGTCCACCCTGCTGAGTCACCTGGGATACTGCAACAGGGAGGAGGGGGGGGGGGGGGTGAGAGGAGACCCTGCAGGGACCGACCACCGCAGTTAGCACCCGCACCCCACACCACACCCAGGAATGGAAGAGGGGGAAACGACTTACTGATCCAGCAGAGCGTGCAGGTAAGGCTCCCGTGACAGATCCTCCTCTCCACCAAAGTGAGGGGGCCAATCGGCCAGGGGTATCACTGTGACACGGACTACAGGCGACTGGTCATATGTGTCCCCGTGAGACATTTAACTCACTGGCCGCCCCTGTCTGTGCAGCACGAGCATGGAGTTAGAGGTCTGTGTATGCTCGCTGCTCAGACTGGGGTGGCCACTGGATCTAGATTATCCAGCCCGTTACCCAGCCTGACTGTTGACAGAACATCTCTGCAGGAAAAGTACAATCCCAGAGAAAAAAAAAAGTATAAAAAAGAGAAAAAGAAAAGTAATGGGACCACAAGTCGCAGCAAAAAGTCACATCCAAAGACACTAGACTGGAGACCTATAGCAGAGAATGGGATTTATACCAAGAGAGGTGGTATGTACAGTAGAAGATGCCGAGTCTTTTTGTTTGCCTAATGTAGGTGGAGCTATAAAACCCTGTATCTTCATGGATAGAGGTTCGTCTGTCAATAAACGTAAGAGAAAAGGAGACAGCCCTACCAGCACAGGTACATCCACATAGGAATCCTCACAATGAAAGCAGCTTCCTCCTTCTCTAGATGCCAGTATCTAGTATATAGCTGGTTGCTACAGTATAGTTGCTGCAGTAGGTCTAGTATATAGCTGGTTGCTAAGGAGAGGGCCGGGGGTCACCCCCACCCCCCCCCCCCCCCCAAATTGAGTCTGGTATTAATTTAGAGGAAAACCCCATGCCAAAATAGAAAAAAAATAAAAAATAAAAAGAGTGGGGTTCCCCTCCCAAATTCATACCAGACCCTTATCCAAGCATGCAGCCCAGCAGGTCAGGGAAGGGAAGGGACGAGCAAACCCCCCTCCTGAACAATACCAGGCCGCACGCCCTCAACAGGAAGGGGGTGCTTTGGGGCATTGGAGGTTCATGCAGGGGCGATGACGTGACAAGGGGGCAGGGCCACCAGGTGGTGTCACCGGATGGCCCAGCCCTTTACCTAAGAAAGGTCACACGGAGGAGCATGCAGATCTTTTTTTTGGGTTCTGGAGGTCAGCATGATTGACGATGGATCTACATCTGGGGACACAACTGTGTTTGTGTTTTTTTTTTCCCACGTGACACTTTTTTTGGTGAATGAGTAGGGGTATAATGTACCTCTACTCATTCACATGGGGGGGGGGGCAGGATCTGGAGACTCCCTTATTAAGGCCCTTTCACACTTGTGCGACCTGAAAGTCGCACGATTTTGATGCAACTTTAAACAATGCCTGTGTAATATTGAGGCCTATGGACCTCAAATCGCATCAAAGTCGGACCAAAGTAGTGCAGGGACTACTTTGAAATCGCACAGATATGAATGTTACTCATTGGAAACCATGGGGTACGACTTGTCATGTGATTTTGCAGGACAAGTTGCACAAGTGTGAAAGGGGCCTAAAGGGTTCCAGATTCTGATAAGCCCCCTGCCCGCAGACCCCCACAACCACAGCTCAAGGTTGTCCCCATCAACATGTGGACAAGGTGCTTTGGGGTGGGGGCAAAGCATGCATCCCCCCCAATGTTGAGGGCATGTGGCCTGGTATGGATATGGAGGGGGACCCCACTTTTTTTCACAAATTTTTTTTTTGCCGGCCATTCTTTTTTTTACATTCATTACATTTTTACCCCGCTGACAGCTGATGACTCCCCCCCCCAGAGCGACAGAACGGAGGTCAGTGTATGTAAACACGGATTTCCGTTCTGACAGAGGGGAAAGGGATGTGATCACAGGCTCTCTGTATATGGGAGCCATGATCACTCCCCTCCCCCTGCCAGCCCAACCCCCATACAGTTAGAACACACTGAGGGAACACAGTTAACCCTTAGAGCGCCCTCTCCAGGTTAACCCCTTCACTGCCAATGGCATTTACACAGTAATCAGTGCATTTTCATAGCACTGATCCCTGTATAAATGCCAATGGTCCCAAAAAAGTGTCAAAATGGTCTGAAATGTGCACTGCAATATCGCAGTCCCGATAAATGTCGCAAATCGCCACCATCACTAGTAAAATATATTAAAAAAATAAATAATTATAAAAACTCCATAAATGAATTCTTATAATTCATAAACGCTGCAACTTTTATGATATGCATTTTAGCAAAAAGTAAGAAATATTGTTTTTTTTTTGCAAAATTGTCGCTCTTCTTTTGTTTATAGTGGTGATCAGAAATGACGCAGAGGTGGTCAAATACCACCAAAAGAAAGCTCTATTTGTGGGCAAAAAAGGACGCAAATTTTGTTTGGGTACAACGTTGCACGACCGCGCAATTGTCAGTTAAAGTGACGCAGCGCCAAATTGCAAAAAGTGCTCTGGTCCTAAACTGTGAAATCCTTCTGGGGCTAAAGTGGTTAAAAATTTTGATTAAAATCGAGTTGATTTAAATAAAGCCTTTTTACTAATGATTTAAATCAAATCCACCCTGGATCCGCCTGTCAGTTTTTCAGGCAGACCTGATCGGAAACCTCCATTCAGCTCTATGGAGCAGCAGGGGTAAATGACCATTTACACCTGCCTAAATAAACGGATGGGGATGTGTTTGCCATCCATCCTGTGGAACACTGCATGAGCGAACCGGACACGGACCGGTCATCCACCTGCTCAGAAGGGATCAGCAGAGAGACCCCCTGCTCAGCAAGCGGATCGCAGCTGCAGTCTGCCCAAGTGAAAAGGGGCCTTACAGACATAGTAGGTTTACTATAAATAGAGCTAGCTGCTCACAATTTTATTAAAGCGGAGTTCCACCCAAAAGTGGTACTTCCGCTGGTCGGATTCCTCCCACCCTCAGGTGTCACATTTGGCACTTTTCCACACATCCGGGAGCCCAGGGCAGCGGCCGTCAGCAGCCGGGCACCCTCTCCTCCCTCTTCCTCCTTCACCACTGCAGCCAATGGGAAAGCACAGCGGCTACACGTCCGGGTTCCCTTACCCTCAATGGCAGTGGCAGCACTCGACCTGCAGATCCGAAGATCGGTGCTGACATCGCTGGACTCTAGGACAGGCAAGTGTCCTCACAGCTACTGTATATGTAAGCTGCTGACTTAAATTTTTAAAGCACTGGCGGCAGGCGGCGGCCCTCCGCTTAAAGTCTAGGTTTAGTCCCACTTTAGCCCTGGTTCACACTTGTGCGATGCGGAAACCAGAGCGATTACAGAGCCGATTCCCACATCGCACCTCTCCCGCAGGCAGTGCACATTGCCTTCTGCGAACCGCTGTGGGTGTCATTACAAAGTCACCCCCAGATCGGTTCACAGATCGCAGTGCGAACTGTGAACTCGCACAGGAATCAGATCGCATGGGTGAGAACACTCATGCAATGCGATTCTAGTGCGGGGAAAAAAATAAAGGTACAATTGTACGGCTGAACTTGTATTGCTCAGAGATAGCATGTGATCGGCACCTGCAGTGTGAGTGCAAATCACATGCGATCTCTGAGATCGCAGTAGTGAAATCACAGGCTAAAGGTAATTTATCTGGAGCATGAATTCAAACTTGTAACAGAAACCTGCCATGGTGATTTGACAGTGCCAAATGGAAAGAGTTCTAGGCCAGCTTTGAGAGGCAAGACAATACTATATTTATCTTCACATTCCTTGTATAACAACCCAAATCCTGCTGCACACTGAGACTCGCATCAGGACAAATGGATTTATTGCTACAGTCATATCGGCATCACTTGTACGGTTTTCCTGATTGACAACAATACAGTAGGTCGATGTGCCTGGATAGAACATTCCTTAGACACTTTCATTCAACCCACTCAACCGGCTTGAGTAAAAGCAGGTTGACATTCTGTTCACGCTCACCTCCGAATCCTTCCGCTGGTTGCGGTTATATTCTCTTCCCTTTCCTGGCAGAGAATTTCCAGCACCTATTCCGCCCGCACCGGTTCTCATTTTGTTGTTGACACTCAGAGGACCAGTGGCCTCCATCCTCTACGACAAAAGCAAGTGTCGCGAGAGTTCCCACAATTACTCGCTTCATCGTAAACGTTTCCGCTATACAGACCGCACCTTTGAGGCGTCACATTCATGCGACTGGTTTTGGAAATATAACTGTTTCATCAGATTATGCGACCCGTCAAATTTTGTAACGGAAGTGACGTTCAGTCGTCAAATCTGTTGAGCCACCTTTCATGGTCAAAAGGGCTCTGGCTGCAGAGTGGAGCTCCAGTGATACAGGAAGCACGTGACCTCCATTCCACTTCTTTTTTTTTAACATTATTGTGAATCTCTGCAGCTGGAGCAAGAAGGGTCTGGCTGCAGAGTGGAGCTCCACTGATATAGGAAGCACGTGACCTCCACTTTTTTTTTGTTGAACTTTATTACGATCACTGTAGCTAGAGCTCTACTGTCACAGGAAACATGTGATCTCCACAAAGGGGGTCTCGCTGCAGAGTGGAGCTCCACTGATATAGGAAGCACGTGACCTCCACTTTTTTTGTTGAACTTTATTGTGAATTTCTGCAGCTAGAGCTCTACTGTCACAGGAAACATGTGATCTCCACAACTCCACAAAGGGTCTGGCTGCAGAGTGGAGCTCCAGTGATACAGGAAGCACGTGACCTCCACTTTTTTTTTTTGTTGAACTTTATTGTGAATCTCTGCAGCTAGAGCTCTACTGTCACAGGAAACATGTGATCTCCACAATTTCACAAAGGGTCTGGCTGCAGAGTGGAGCTCCAGCGATACAGGCAGCACCTGACCTCCATTCCACTTCTTTTTTTTAACATTATTGTGAATCTCTGCAGCTAGAGCAAGAAGGGTCTGGCTGCAGAGTGGAGATCCACTGATATAGGAAGCACGTGACCTCCACTTTTTTTTTTGTTGAACTTTATTGCGATCACTGTAGCTAGAGCTCTACTGTCACAGGAAACATGTGATCTCCACAAAGGGGTCTGGCTGCAGAGTGGAGCTCCACTTATATAGGAAGCGCGTGACCTCCACTTTTTTTTTTTTTAACTTTATTGTGAATCTCTGCAGCTAGAGCTCTACTGTCACAGGAAACATGTGATCTCCACAACTCCACAAAGGGTCTGGCTGCAGAGTGGAGCTCCAGCGATACAGGCAGTACCTGAGTTCCATTCCACTTCTTTTTTTTTTTTATTGAACATTATTGTGAATCTCTGCAGATAGAGCAAGAGGGGTCTGGCTGCAGTGTGGAGCTCCACTGATACAGGAAGCAGGCGACCTACACTTTTTTTGTTGAACTTTATTGTGAAGCTCTGCAGCTAGAGCTCTACTGTCACAGGGAACATTTGATCTCCACAACTCCACCTTCTTTTATTTTGAAATGAACTTTAATGTAACAAACAGACAATACTACAGGAAGTGGAGGTTACGTGATTTTTGTGTAGAGTGGAGCTCCAGTAACTGCAGTCTGCAGCAGATACTGAGACATTCTGTTGGTATTTCCAGAATTAAAATATATTTTTGGCAGGTATTGCACTTTCTGTTAAAGTGCTGTCCTTAAGGTAGCTTTGTAAACGGGATTTGTTTGTAAAAGCAATTGTTTAACATTTTCCAATGAACATTTTTGGTGATGATGATGGAAGTTCATGTTTATGTCTTACGTCTTAGCTCCTACCTCACTGACAACAACCTTCCTGACCCCTTACAGTCTGTCTTTCGCTTGCTACACTCTACTGAAACTGCCTTACTAAAGCTCACTAATGACCTGCTAACTGCTAAAACCAATGGCCACTACTACATACTCATACTACTCAACCTCTCTGCAGCCTTTGATAATGTTGACCATCCCCTCCTCCTTAAAAAACTCCACTCTCTTGGCCTTCGAGACTCTGCTCTCTCCTGGCTCTCCTACCTGTCAGAGCGCTCTTACAGTGTGACCTATAACTCTGTTTCCTCCTCTCCACTTCCTCTTTCAGCTGGGGTACCTCAAGGTTCTGTCCTTGGACCCCTTCTCTTCGCTATTTACACCTCCTTCCTTGGTCTGTTAATAAACTCCCATGGCTTCTAATACCACCTCTGCTGATGACACACACATCTATCTCTCTACTCCTCACCTCACTCAGTCTCCTCTGGCATTACTAACTTACTAACTGACATATCAATATGGAAGTCACACCACTTCCTCAAACTCAATCTTTCTAAAACTGAGCTCATCATTTTTCCTCCAGCCCGTGCCCCCCCCCCCCCCCCGACTTCTCCATCAAGATCAATAATACAACTATCAGTCCCTCCCCTCATGCGAAGGTCCTAGGTGTAATCCTAGACTCTGACCTGTCCTTTCAGCCCCAAATCCAATCACTGTCCAAATCATGCAGACTTCACCTTCGAAACACCTCCAAAATACGTCCCTTCCTAACCGATGACACTACTAAGAAACGTATTCACTTGCTTGTTATCGCTCGCCTTGACTATTGTAACTCCCTCCTAATTGGCCTACCTCTCCGCAAGCTATCCCCTCTTCAGTCTATCATGAATGCTGCTGCCAGACTCTTCCACCTTACCAACCGTTGGGTGTCCGCCACTCCTCTCTGTCAATCCCTCCACTGGCTTCCCATTTTCCAAAGAATCAAATTCGAAACCCTAACCATGGCATACAAAGCCATTTACAGTTCTGCCCCAAGCTACATTACCAATCTTACCTCCAAATATCACCCAAACCGTCCTCTTCGCTCCTCCCAAAACCTTCTGCTCTCTATCTCCCTTGTCTCCTCCTTCCATGCTCGTCTCCAGGACTTCTCCAGAGCCGTTCCCATCCTCTGGAACTCTCTATCCCAATCTGTCTGCCTATCCCCTACTCTTCAAACAAAGATGACACTCCCTACTTATTCTTAAACCGTATGTGTCAATAACAGCACCTTGGATATAGAGATCATAGTCACCATATGTATTTAAACACAATAAACCTTTAAGGTGAGCAGCTGCCTTAAAATTAATAAATCATAACTAATACACAGCATCTGATAATAAATTGAATCCCCACAGCGATGCAAGCAGCGCTAATCACAAATAATAGACCCCACAAAGTCCATTAAAGTAAAGTCCAACAATAATTTAAAAAGCTGAGGATTTGGGACGTGATTTGATCGTATCAATATGTTGGACATTTGAATGATTTGGTATGGAGATGGGTCACCGCAAATTAGTGATGATTAGAGTGACCCTGGCATCTGATGCGATCATAATTGGATAAGAACAACTGTGTCATACCAATGATTGCATGTGGGGTGGCCAGCGCCGATTTAGTACTTGCGGGCGATATCTGATCGATTGGTGCACTTTCGATCTTGTGCTGTGTATGGATACATCCACACTTTTACGATCGGTGATATTATATCCAGAGCGACCCTATTACCTTAGGAACATTAGGCGGTGATTGGAGGATCACGGAGAAGAGGTGGTCTTTCTCCCCTGTGTGTTCTATTTCTCTGTTTTGGCTTTAGGATTTAGGGGATAAAGCTCATTAGCCATTAGCAATGGTCCGGTCCAGGCACTGTTCCATGGTATGTCACGCCGTTATGGATTGAGAAGGACGGAGGGGGTTAATTTGCCGCCCTCCGCCAATAAAGCAGGGACGCTGTGTCTGTGTAGTCACGCCCTCAGACGAAGTGATGACGAAACGCGTCAGGCCGTGACTACACAGCTGTCTATCTGCGCCGGCCAAGGATCGCTTCGTTCCCGGGAACGCCGCGTGAGTGTATACGAGCAGTGAGACGGGGCTGTTCAGAGGCCGGTGTGCTTTATACATGCTTGATGTCTATGGTTGTTGTGTAAGTGTACATCCGTAAGGGGGTCTTCTTTTCCTGTTTTACTTATAATAAATACCAGTCAGATTATGCACTATGTGGAGCGCTTTTATTTAAGGTGATCCCCAGCACTACTGGAGTGGTGAGTCTCACATTGCCGGAAGTAGGAGGAATATTCAATCCGAGCAGGAATATCCTAGGGGGACACCCCGTTGATTTTAAGGACGCATACCAGTCCGGCTTTTGGTGAGTCTAATCACCTAGGGGGGACTCTTTCTCCCCTACGCTTCTTCACGTGGTGTGGTGACGGAATCAAGATCCTTGACTCAGCTTTTTAAATTATTGTTGGACTTTATTTTAATGGACTTTGTGGGGTCTATTATTTGTGATTAGCGCTGCTTGCATCGCTGTGGAGATTCAATTTATTATCAGATGCTGTGTATTAGCTATCCCCTACTCTGTCCACTTTTAGGCAATCCCTGAAAACTCATCTCTTCAAGGAGGCCTATCCTGCCTCCAGCTAACAACTGAATCTTCTACTCCCCTCATCAGTTCATCCCCCACAGTCCCTACCTTTTGTTTCACCAGCCCTCCCCCCCCCATCTTAGATTGTAAACTCACAGGAGCAGGGCCCTATAACCCTCTTATTTTAAATTATACTGTTGCTATAATGTCTCTTTATATTGTAAAGCGCTGCACAAACTGTTGGCGCTATATAAATCCTGTATTATAATAATAATAATGTTGGGAGAAGAATGCAATCTATGTTTCTAAGCACAATCTCATTGTCCTTTTTTGCCCCACCTTTATGTCAACTAACAGGGCCAAGATTTAGACACAGATCTCCATGCAAAAAATGTTTTAGGGCCGGTTCACACTGCAGCGGGGGCGGAGCGGCGCGACTTCGCGCCCCGTTCACATCTAGGCGAATTGTCAGGCGACTTGAGTCGCCTGACAATTCGCCTCAATGCTGTGCAAATGGGACCGTTCTAATAGGAGCGAATCGCTTCGCTCCGCATTAGAAAAATGGTCCCTGCACTATTTTTAGGGCGATCTCAGGCGGCTTGCATTGACTTCTATGATAGAAGTCGCCTAGCAAGCCGCTTTGAGATCGCCTGGAGCGCCGCATCGCGCCGCTCCGCCTCGCTACAATGTGAACCGGCCCTTATGGTTCAAAGATATGTCGGCATTAAGCCTACATTTTCTTGATAATCAAACATGTTCTGGTGCAAAAAATTATCCACTTAGTGACTGCCCGACTGCATTGTACTGAGGACAGATGGCCGCTGTAGGCAAAACATTGTGCTGTTACGTTGCCGCCTACTCCCAGGTTTAGAGCACGCATGTTCTACCCCACCCTCGACTCCCGCTGTGATTGTATACAGCATAATACAGCCAATGATTCACACCCAGGACCAGCTGATCAGATGTGTCCAATCACAGCTCAGAGCTTTCTGTTGACTTTTGTACAAAGGGAGTGATTTGTCAGTGATCATTAGTATAAAGCAGCACACTGTGCACACATTACACCTAGTTAACCACTTCAGCCCCGTAAGGATTTGCCCCCTTAATGACCAGGCCATTTTTTGCGATACGGCACTGTGTAATTTTAACCGGCAATTGCGCTGCTGTGCGATGCTGTACCCAAACAAAATTGACATCCTTTTTTTCCCACAAATAGAGCTTTCTTTTGGTGGTATTTGATCACCTCTGCAGTTTTTATTTTTTGCACCATAAACAAACAAATTGCAACAATTTTGAAAAAATATATATATATTTTTTTTTTTACTTTTTGCTATGATACATATCCAAATAAAATATATAAAAAAACAAATGTATATATCAGTTTAGGCCAATATATATTCTTCTAAATATTTTTGGTAAAAAAAAAATTGCAGTAGGCATATATTGATTGGTTTGTGCAAAAGTTATCGCATCTACAAAATAAGGGATATATTTATGACATTTTTATTATTATTTTTTTTTTTTTACTAGTAATGGCGGCGATATACGATTTTTATCAGGACTGCTACATTGCGGTGGTTAGATCTTTTGATTCTTTTTTTAAGACCAATGACCAATGAGCTTTAAATAGCCACTGATTACTGTGTATATGTCACTGGCAGAGAAGGGGGTTAAACTCCAGGGGGCGATCAAGGGGTTAACTGTGTTCCCTATGTGTGTTCTAACTGTAGGGGGGATGGGCTGGCAGGGACATTCTGTTCCCGATCACTGGGAACAGTAGACTACTGTCATGTCCCCTGACAGAACGGGAATCTGCCTTGTTTACATTGGCAGATCCCTGTTCTGCCTCTGTAGAAGGAGATTGTGGGTCGCCTGCGGACATCAAGTCCGCCCGACCCACAGGTGTACTCATGCAGCGGGCGCGAGCACGCCTCTGGCGGCGTGCTCCTCCCGCAACTGCGCCTGAGCGAGCCACCATACAGCTATGGTGATTTGCGTATGAAAGCCGACCAGCCGTTGGGCTGTGCAGTGTGCAGTGGATGAGTGGATCGGCACTGGAGAGGGTGCAGTGGATGATGGGATCGGCACTGGAGAGGGTGTAGTGGATTATGGGATCAGCACTGGAGAGGGTGCAGTGGATGATGGGATTGGCACGGTAGAGGGTGCAGTGGATGATGGGATCGGCATTGGAGAGGGTGCAGTGGATGATGGTTTCGGCACTGGAGAGGGTGCAGTGGATGATGGGATCAGCACTGGAGAGGGTGCAGTGGATGATGGGATTGGCACTAGAGAGGGTGCAGTGGATGATGGGATCGGCACTGGAGAGGGTGAAGTGGATGATGGTTTCAGCACTGTTCAGCCTGTTTCACGACTCAGCCTGTACGACCATTCTTCTAGTGCACGGGTGCACCAACGGACTTATACCATCACCAGTGACCCAGTCCGACCCTCGTGCCATCCTGCACTCCCGAGCCACCTGTCTACTCTACCAGGGCTTCCCAAGTCAGGGTCGCAAGGGAGGTTACCCACTGCATAAGTCAGACTCCTCCACCAAGTACATAACAGTATCAGACAGCCATGCCTGAGTCTGCGCAGGGGGCCTCCCCAACGAATGAACTCTGCACACATCTAGCCGGCCTCAATCAAACGGTGAAAGCTCTCCAAGATGGCTACGTGCAGTTGGAAGGTCAACTCTGGGAGCTCTCCGCACCACCCGCATCAGGGTCCAACCCGCTTCCTGGTCACACCCTCGTCACTCTGCCTACCGAGCCGGATGTCCCCCTTCCTGAACGGTTCACCGGGGACCGCAAGAAGTTTCGGCCGTTCCGGAGTGCATGCGAATTATACTTCGCCCTTCAACCCAGCACCTTCTCCCGTGAAGCCACCAAGGTGGGACTGACCATCTCACTGCTTCAGGATGGGCCCCAGGCTTGGGCTCACTGACTACTTGAAGAAAAGTCCCCGGACACCACCACCCTAGCAGGCTTCTTCCAGGCCATGGCACGTCTGTATGTTGACCCGCACCAGACCGCCACTGCCGAAGCCACGCTCCATGCGCTCAAGCAGGGCGACCGCCCGGTGGAAGATTATGTGGCCGAATTCCGGCGCTGGAGTGCCGACACTGCCTGGGACCCCGCAGCCCTCAGTTTCCAGTTCCGGCTGGGCTTGTCCGAGTCCCTTAAGGATGAGCTTGCCCGTGTTGGGATTCCCCCGACCTTGAGTGCTCTGTTGGATCGGGTCGTTTTGATCGACCGTCGACTACGGGAGCGCAACGCGGAAAGGCAGGCCACCCACCGGCACCCAAACCTCTCCTCAGAGGAGAGACTAAATCGGATGACCCACGATCTGTGCCTCTATTGTGGGGCCCCCGGGCACAGGGTGCGAACCTGTCCAGCCAAGCGGCCTAGGAGTGCCTATCCTGTCAAGGGAGAAGTCCTGTCTTTGATCAGTCCTACGGCCCACTTGACACTCACCGTGACACTTCAGCTACCCGGAGGTGATGTTCCAGTCCGGGCAATTATTGGCTCTGGGGCCTGTGGTTGTTTTCTGGACTTGACCATTGCAGCCCAACACCAGGTTCCTCTCCAGCCCAAGGCCCATAAGATGAATGTCCACCTGGCTGACGGGTCCCCCATCAGTTTGGGCGTGGTGACCCACGAGACTATTCCAATTTTAGCCCGCACTCCAGATGGCCATGCGGAGTTCCTACACCTGGACGCTATCACGTCTCCGCTTTCCCCTGTCATACTGGGGATCCCCTGGCTCCGGGCGCATTGCCCGCAGATCAGTTGGGTCATTGGCAACGTGTCATTCACTTCCTCCTACTGCCTGCACCACTGTTTTCCGCTACCTGTGGATCTGGTCCTTACCGCGTCCAACCCGGACCCGAACGCTGATACAGCAACTCGCCAGGCCGTCCCTCCAGCATACCACAAGTTCCTGGATGTTTTTAGTAAGAAGGGGGCAGACGAGTTGCCTCCCCACGGAGCCTACGACTGCCCGATAGAACTGCTTCCAGGGGCAGAGGTACTTTTCGGCAGGATATACCCGCTGTGATGAGGTGGAACTTTTGGCCCTCAAGGCATACCTGGAGGATAATCTGCAAAAGGGGTTTATCCGGCCATCTACATCCCCCGCCGGGGCAGGGATATTCTTTGTCGAGAAGAAGGACAAGTCCCTTTGACCATGTATTGATTACCGGGACCTCAATAAGATCACGGTTAAGAACCGGTATTCCTTGCCCCTGGTCCCTGAGCTATTCCAGAGACTCGGTTCGGCCAAGGTGTTCTACAAGTTAGACCTCCGGGGGGCCTACAATCTCCTCCGCATCCGAGAGGGGGATGAGTGGAAGATGGCTTTCCAAACCCGATTTGGCCACTACGAGTATCTGGTCATGCCGTTCGGCCTGTGTAACGCCCCGGCTACGTTTCAACACTTGGTCAACGACATTTTCCGGGACTTCTTAGACATATTCGTAGTGGTCTACCTGGACGATATTTTAATATTCTCCTCATCTCTGGAGGAGCACCGCAGCCATATCAAGAGCCTACTGAGCCGCCTGCGTCAGCATGGACTTTACGCTAAAGCTGAGAAGTGCGCTTTTGAATGCTCTAGCATTTCTTTCCTGGGCTTCATTCTCTCCACCTCTGGCATCACCAAGGACCCCCAGAAGTGGGTTTTCTTCAGTGATCGCCCCCATCACACAACTCACTAAGCAGAATACACGCTTCCTGTGGACCACGGAAGCCAAGGGGCCTTTCAGCAGCTAAAGAGGCTTTTCACCTCGGCACCGGTCCTCAAGCATCCTGACCCCACTCTGCCGTACACTCTGGAAGTGGATGCATCTGAAACGGAGGTGGGAGCGGTACTCTCACAGAGATCGGGGCCTAAGGCCACTCTTCACCCCATCGCCTTCTTCTCCCAGAAATTAACGCCTCCAGAGAGAAACTATGATGCGGGAGATAGGGAATTACTTGCCATAAAGTCCGCCCTGCAGGAATGGCGGTATCTGCTGGAGGGAGTGGTGCATCCGGTTCTAGTGTTTACTGACCACAAGAACTTAGAGTATCTGCGGACAGCCAAGCGATTGAAGCCCCGCCAGGCCCGCTGGGCCCTCTTCTTTTCCCGGTCTCAGCTTCAAATCACTAACAGGCCTGGGTCCAAGAATGTGAAACCGGATGCCTTATCCAGAATGTTCCATAAGACAGGGGAGTCGGGCCCACCAGATACCATCCTCCCATCCCGGAGCTTCTTACTTACCCAAGAGGATCTCCTCTCTCAAATTAGGCGGTCTATTGCCGTGTCTGTCTGTCCCCAGGACCCTAAGCTGACCCAACACGATGGACTATGGTGGCTGGGCGCAAGAATTTTTGTCCCGGAAGGACAACGTCTGGTGGTGCTGGAATTGTGCCACGACCATAGGCTGGCAGGCCATTTCGGGGGCCATAAGACCACGGAGCTCCTGGCACGCTCTTTCTGGTGGCCTCAGATGGCCAAGGACTGCCGGGAATACGTGAATGCCTGTCCCATCTGTGCCCACAACAAGGTCGACCGGACCAAGGCCTGGGGGCTGCTAAACCCACTACCTGTCCCTGAGCGCCCCTGGTCGCATGTGTCCATGGATTTTATTGTGGAGCTACCTCCGTCAGCTGGATTCTCCATCATCCTTGTAGTAGTGGACCGTCTGACTAAGATGGCCCACTTCATACCCATGAGGGGCACATCTACGGCCATCCAAACTGCGGAAACATCAAGGTCATTCGCCTCCACGGAGTCCCGTTCAACATCGTATCGGATCGGGGAGTGCAGTTCACCTCTTGGGTCTGGAAAGCCCTCTGCTCGCTACTAGGAATTGAACTGGCACATTACTCTGCTTATCACCCTCAGACCAACGGCCAGACGGAGAGAACTAATCAGACTCTGAAGCAGTACCTCAGGTGCTATTCATCGTTCTCTCAGGACGACTGGGCCTCCCTGCTGCCAGTAGCCGAGTTAGGCCTACAATAATGCAGTCCACTTAGCCACAAACCAGTCGCCATTTTGGGCGTATCTCAGCTACCACCCCTCGTTTCTGCCCGACCTTATACCCGAAAGTGTGGTGCTCGCTGCTCAAGACATGGCCACCTTCCTGGTGGAAAACACCAAACTCCTGCGAGAGACATTATCCCGATCGCAGGAGTATAACAAACAGGCTTTTGATAGAAGAAGGAGAGGGGAACTGGATCTGCAGCCAGGCGATCAAGTCTGGCCGGCCACCAAGAATTTAGAGCTCACCTGTCCTGTTCTTGCTACAGGTGCCGTACTTTCCGGAATCAAACTGGGTAGGAACGTAGGGTGGTAGCCGAGATTCGCCCAAAACTGAGATTGTTTAGTGGCTGAATGCACCGTGTTGTTGTAGGCGAATTGGGCTACCGGCAACAGTGAGACTCAATCATGCTGGGAGAAAGAGGAGTAACAGCGGAGGTACTGTTCCAGGGTTTGGTTAATCCTCTCTGTCTGGCTGTTCGTCAGATGAGAATGCCAGTTCAATCCCTAAGGCCGAGCATAAAGCCTTCCAGACCCGAGACGTGAATTGCACTCCACAATCAGAAACTATATTGGCAGGGATTCCATGGAGACGGACAATTTCCTTAATTAAGGTCTTGCCTGTTTCCGTTGCAGACAGAGTGCCTTTAATGGGTATGAAGTGCACCATTTTGGTGAGGCGTCCACAACCATAAAGATGGATCTGAATCTGGCAGAAGAAGGTAATTCGACTATAAAGTCCTTAGATATGTGGGACCATGGGCGCTCTGGAATAGGAAGTGGGTTTAATAATCCCCAGGCCTTGGTTCTACTAGTCTTATTTCAGGCACAGACTGGACAGATGCTGACATATTTCTTACAGTCCCCGTCAGCTAAGGGCCACCAAAAGGAGCGTGACAATAGTTCCATCGTTTTGCGGTCATGACAAAGCTCTAAGATGGTCAGGTGCAGTTCCTCAGAAATGCAGATCCTGTCATGGTACCACCACAGCCCGTCTTTCATTATCAGTTTGGGGTTGGGTGGTCCCCACTCAGGCCAGTTCGTCTTTAAGTGGCTCGGATAGGCCCAGCCGGAATTGGTAGCAGAGGGCTGAGGCATTCCAGGCCGTGTCAGCACTCCAGCACCGGAACTCCGCAACATAGTCTTCCACCGTGCGGCGACCCTGCTGGAGCACATGGAGAGCTGCTTCTGCAGTTGCGGCCTGGTGGGGATCCTCATAGAGTCGTGCCATGGTCCAGCAGAAAAGGTTCAGGTCAGCCGTTTCAGGGGCTTTCTGTTCCAGTAGTCGGTGGGCCCAAGTCTGGGATTCATCTAACAAGAGGGATATCAACAGCCCCACTTTTGTGGCTTCCGAGGAGAAGGTGCGGGGTGGCAGTGTAAGATATAGTTCACAGGCACTGCGAAAAGGCCCAAAATTTCTTACAGTCCCCTGTGAACCGTTTAGGTAACGGCACCTCCGGTTCAGTGGGTAAGGTGATGATGGCACGGACCGCAGACTGGTCGGAACTTGGTGCGGCTGACATGGAAAGCTCATGGACTCTGCTTTCCATTGTGGTGTACCCATCTTGCAAGTCCTTCACAGCTTGGGTGAGTCCGGTTAGATGAATACACAGATCCTCTGTCAGAGAGGGCCCCTGCGCAGACTCGGACATGGCTGTCCATTGCTGTCACATACCTGATGATTGAATCTGACTTATGCGGGGGACAACTACTCTTACGGCCCTGGTTCCAGAACCCCTGGTAGTGTAGACAGGGAGCTCTGGAGCACAGGGGGGCACGAGGGCTGGACTTGGTCACTGGTGGTCAGTGAAGGTCCACTGAAGGCTCACGCAAGACAGAAGAATGGTGGTGCTGGCCGGGTCAGCAACAGGCTGGCGGTGCGGTACAGATGGGTGAGGCAGGCGGATAGTCGGGTACAAGCAGGGTCGGCAATGTGTGGGCAGCAGAGGTACAAGGGAGCAGGCAGAAGAGTAGTCGTAGGCAGGCCAGGGTCAGTGCAGGCAGATATCAAACAAAGTCCAAGGAAAGCCAGGGTCACAGGATACAGGAAGTCTCACAAGAGTAAACGCTGGGGTCACGGGATACAGGAACGCTGTAGAACGGACAGCACTAGTTGCAAGGTGCTGTCTGCTTAAATGGACCTTTTTGGAGCCAATGCCAGCGCATATGTGCACACAGGTGCGCGCGTGCACATGCTACGTCTTCCAGACCTGAATTCCAGGGGCAGCGGTTGTTTCCTGACAGATATAGAGCACACTGTTCAAATGCAGGCAGAGAACTTAAAGAGCAGTGTCACATTCCACACATAGCACACAGCACATTCCACACACACCAGAGCTATCTCCGTGCAACATCATACCATGATGGTATACAAGCTCACAGATAATGCCATGGTGGTATATAGCCAGCCTGCCAGAAGATCATGGTACATACAGCCTCACAGATCAGGATATAGCATCACAGACAGCACCAAAATCACCTACCCCCACATCCGCGGCTGCATCGGTGGCTCTTACAGACTCATATGCAGTTTTCTTTCCCCTGTGTTCAGTGGAGAGGGGAGGGGCCTCCGATCCATGCAGCTAAAACTTGCTTCAGTGTACAAGAGAATTGTTTACTTGTACACTGAAGATAGTCGATTGACTGCACGGATCACAGGCTCCTCCTCTCTCCAGTGAACACAAGGGGAAAGAGCGTTCTCGGCCATATTTTTGAAGCTACGGCCGGTGCCAAATACAGTCCCTATATTCCCGTGACAAAAGCAAAATCCCGGGATTTCTATCGGGACGCCCTCAGATCGGGACAAGGGTCCAATAATCGGGATTGTCCCAGGAAAATAGGGACTATTGGCAAGTATGCTGAAGATGCACTCTGCTGCACCCACGCTGCAGGTGAACCGCAGCACATCAGTGTGAAAGCAGCTCAGAACGAGTTAATTTACATTTGCAGTTTGGGGGTCACAAAATCCCATAGTTAAGACGTGTTTTTATTACTCCCGCCAAATCGCACCCCCTTTAGCTGCAGTGGCCAGGGGTGTACACATATCACAGCTGCAGCAGGAGTTATATGCCCTGTCATGTTTGGTGGGTGTAGCACCTGCCAAGCATGACCCATTCAAGTGAACAAGTCCCCTGCAACCTTGTGCAATATAGCAAACAAGTGGTAAAGCAGGCAGTGTTGTGTTGCGTTCTCACCACCTGCTTGGACCCTGCAGGAGCATGCAGTTGTGGGGCATTTGAAGAGTGGCCCTATTTTCTTGAATGGGTCAGTATTGCTGGGTGGTAGCACCCACCAAACGCAACAGGGGGCTTAATTCCTGCTGCCTCAGCAGCTAAAGGGGGTGGGGATTGGGGGCAGTAAAATCGTGACTCAACCGCAGGGTTTTGCCATCCCTCAAACTTTGAGTTTGTGAACGAGCCCAAAGGGCCCTGCTGCTGAATGCAAATAAGGGCTCATTCACAAGCGCAGCAGGCACTGCTGCACCTTTGAATAGCGATCTGAGAGTGTTTGACAGGTAGTGAGGAGGCAATATGTTGCCTCCTCACTACCTGATTTAAACCCATGATTGATGTGCAATGCATGTGACTGCGATATAGTAGTACGACAATTAGAGGTTTAAATCAGGTATGAGGAGGTGGCACTGTGCTATAGCCGTGCTATAACTCCACCTCCATATGCAGGGCTTTATATGTTTATCAGGTTTCATTTCCCATGGTGCTTAAAGCTAATATGATGACTGTAAAGGTTTTGTACCAGCTATAACTCCATTAACGGCCCAGAACGGAAGCGTTACGGTGTTTACTTCCGATCTTGTGGCTGAATGGAAAGCATACTCCTGGCCGGATTGGCTTAATGCCTTCGAGGCTTGGAGTGCATAATATACGGCGTCCCGTCTGTTATGCTCCCACCGGCCTATAAAATGCCGGATCGTTCGTCCTAAGCCATGCCCCGACGACATCAATCTATGACGAAACGCGCCGGGAGGAGCTTAGGACGGTACGCGGGAGTGAGGGCAAGGACGCGACAACCTATAAGCTTGTATATCTTTGTTTAAGTGTAAGTGTTTATAATCGGATTTTACAATAAAGCCTGAATGAAGTTACTGCACCATGAGTCCCCCCCTCTGTTATCTTTGCATGTCGAGGATGAGGTGACGTTGGGAATCAGCCGCAGCTCGATCTGATGACTGCCAATAACCACCAGTTTCCTGCTGATTTGGATTTCTCTTACCAGAAGGCTTATCCGACCCCTGTAATAAGGCTCCCATGGTTCTGGTAAGAGACAGTGTGTTTGGTGCAGGTGACTGGCTTTCTGATCTCTTTACCATCTGGATCTTCACATATGTTTTTATGGATTGATCTTTATCAAAGTTTTAGCGCTGCACTCTCTTTCTTTTATGTGTATTAATGTTGTTACAATTTGCAATATTGTGCTAGCGCAGTGATTCTCAACTCCGGTCCTCGGGACCCCCCCAACAGGCCAGTTTTGCAGGATAACTGAAATACATCACAGGTGATATCATTTCCTGCTCAGTGATTGCAGTATTCTAGTCTGCATCTCCCCAAGGTAATACTTAAGATCTGGTCCGGCTAAAAATAGCTGATTGCTACCATTGCTAGTAAAAAAATAAATAAATAAAAATTCTATGAAAATATCTAATAGTTTTTAGATGCTATAACTTATGCACAAACCAGTCAATATATGCTTATTGGGATTTTTTTTTACCAAAAATATGTAGCAGGATACATATTGGCCTAAATTTATGAAAAAAAAAAACGGAAAATTCCTATCCCATACTTACCGTAATTTTCCTTTCCTGATGGACTCCATGGCAGCCTACGTGTGGGTTTACCCCGCCCTCCTCACTCCCATAGGACCCCATTACCATAAATTTAGCCTCATGGCCCGCACCTGTGTTCTGTAAATAGCTCCTCCTCCACATCCAAGGGTGGGAACTCCGGCTGCCATGGAGTCCATCAGGAAAGGAAAATTACGGTAAGTATCGGATAGGAATTTTCCGTTTTCCTGACAGACTCCATGGCAGCCTACGTGTGGGACTTAACTAGCCCCAAAAAAACACACGGGCGGGATGCTGCTTAGAACGAAATTTAATTCATATTGTCGGTTGACAAAACACTTAAACCAAAACTGACAGAAGATAATGACGCCGGTTCCACACAGTAGTGTGTCATGAACGTGTTTAGTGAGGACCATGAGGCCGCCTTGCAGATGACCTCCGGCGCTACATGTCGTGCTGCCGCCCAGGATGTAGCAATGCCCCTGGTCGAGTGGGCTGTCACCGCCTCCGGGGGAGCCAAGCCCTTTGCCCTGTAGGCCCTCTGGATTACTTGCACGATCCATGCTGCAATAGATCTGGGAGAAGCCTCTTTCCCTTTGTTCTTCCCGGAGAATAAGACAAACAGATTATCCGATCGTCTGAACTCGGCTGTGGCCTGTATGTAAAGTCTTAGCATTTCCCCCACATCCAGAGGGTGAACATTCGTGGAGCCCGGGGATCTGAACGTCGGGAGGGCGATCTCCCGATTTTCGTGAAAGACTGATGTAACTTTCGGCCTAGAACCGAGC
>BLSH010406044.1:651835-673681 GCA_018402905.1 Glandirana rugosa
GCTATAACTTTTACACAAACCAATCAATATACACTTACTGGGATTTTTTTACTAAAAATATGTAGAAGAATACATATTGGCCTAAACTGAGCAAGAAATTTGTTTTTTTTTCAAAATTTTTTTGTTTATATAGCAAAAAATAAAAACCGCAGAGGTGGTCAAACACCACCAAAAGAAAGCTTTGTGGGAAAAAAAGGACGTCAATTTTGCTTGGGTACAACGTCGCACGACTACGCAATTGTCGTTTAAAATAACGCAGTGCCGTATCGCAAAAAATGGCCTGGTCATTAAGGGGGTAAATCCTTCAAGGGCTGAAGTGGTTAAAGGCATCTTTGTTACCACATTAAATATTACACCCATATTTTGACCCCATCCACATGTGAGCATAGCCAAGCAGTTTGGAGACACTCATTTGTATGCATGATTTTTAGTACAGGAGCAGAATTGCGTGTTTTTGCACCATATGTTTTTAAATAGAAGCACCTGGGAAAACCTGTTAAAAGGATAGTAGGGGGCTACATTTTTTTTTTTTTCAGAATCACACATGCCTCGCTGGATGCAGCATTGGTCCGATTCTGCTTCTGTCCCATGGTGCCTCTAAGACTGAGAACCAAGAGATCAAACACTGCCAATCACCCAGATCTCTCACTTCCCCGAGCAGAGAGCTGGGGATGGTCAGTCACCAGCTCTCTGCTCTGATCAACCCCCACTGACACTGACAAACAACTATGAATTCATATATATTCCAAGAAATAGAAACGTCTGTGTAAATTAATTTAATTTATTAAATATATTTAAATTTACTTAGATTTTTCTTGCAATGAATATATATTCAAAAGACATTGCAACGTGTATGTATATCTACAGATTTAACATTATTCATTAAATTCATGTACATTAATTGTGCCAAAGTTACTATTATTATTTACATTATTTTATGACAAATTCATTTATTTTTTAATGAAAATGTTACTATTGGTAATTACTTTTTTTTGTGTATATATATATATATCTATACATATAATATTAATAAAATGAATGTATATTAGCATTTTTTTGACAACGCTACTATTATATGTGTGTGTAAATTAACATTTATTATGATAGTGTTAATATTACTAATATACGCACACACACATTAAAATGTGTGTGCCATGGCTCTGTACGGCATGCTATGACACTGTGTAACAGGCAATGACACTATATGGCATAATATCAAAGCCATGGCAATGATCCTGACAGGAAGCTTCCTCCACAGCTGAGATGACACCAGGGGCCCCCACCAGCCTGGGCACAGTGAGACCCCTGAGCAGTGGCTGGGGGCAGGACATGGGGAGCCCAGTGATTTTGAGGGGAAGGTGATAATTGCTGAACACGAAGGACATGGGGGGTCATGGCCTGCATCCTCTGACCACCACCTGTATCCTGTGGGCATCCTCTGACCACCTCCTATATCCTGTGCACGTCCTCTGACCACCTCCTGTATCCTGTGCGCATCCCCTGACCACCTCCTGTATCCTGTACGCATCCCCTGACCACCTCCTGTATCCTGTGCGCATCCCCTGACCACCTCCTGTATCCTGTACGCATCCCCTGACCACCTCCTGTATCCTGTGCGCATCCCCTGACCACCTCTTGTCTTTCATCATGTCTGGAGTCTCTGAGGGGGGAGTCTGGAGAGGAATCAAGAGTGAGAGTGCCGCCGGGGACTACGGAAGGAGGCAGACGGGTGTGGACTGTGGAGAGTCTAATCTAACCTATGTATCCTCTGAGTACCCTGGACATGTCTCTGGGCCTCAATCCCTTCTTTTCTAACCCCTGTATCATCTGTGTACCCTGGATATGTCTCTGAGCCTCTATCCCTTCTAATCTAACCCAAGTATCCTCTGTGTACCCTGGACATATCTCTGGCCTCCATCCCTTCTAATTGAACTAGGGTTGTACCGATACTAGTATCGGTGCAGATACCGAGCATTTGCAGGAGTATCAATACTCATGCAAATGCTCCCGATGCCTAGTCCGATACCTGGACATGCAGGGGTGATCGTGCGGGCGGCGGAGGGGAAGTTACAGTCAGGGCCAGTTCACATACAGGCGGCTTGTCAGGTGACTTGATTCGTCTGACAAGTCGCCTCCATGCATTGCAATGGAACCGTTCTAAATAGGAGCAACTCAAAAAAAGGTTCCTGTACTACTTTTGAGGCGACTTCAAGTTACTTGCATTGACTTTGAAGTCGTCTGCAAGCTGTGCTGAAGTCGCCTCGTGCGGGGCGATTCAGAGTCGCCCTGCAAACCGGATCTAAAGCCAAGGAAAATTGCGCAAAGAGAAATACTAGGTGTGAATAAGGGCTCACCAATCTCCCTTTGCAACTTTCATTAAAACAGCTGAAAGCAGCTTCTCCTCCTCTCCCCTCCATGGCTTTCAGCTGTTTTATTGAAAGCCGCACAGGGAGATTGATGATTGTAACTTCCCCTCCGCTGCCCACACCAATCATCCCCGAGTGTCCCCTCTGTGTCCTCCTCTCTGCTGCTCTGTGTGCGCCTCTGGTTTCGCCCCTCCCCTCTGTCCTCCTCCGGCTCTCCCTGTTTCCTGGATCTGTCTGGATGGAGAGCAGAGGGAGCCGGTAAATATGTAATTTACCCGCTCCTTCCTTTTCTGAATGGACAGTCAGTGACTCTGTCCATTCATAACTGAGCATTGTAAAGTGTGTTTACGATGCCTCCGTTTATGAATGTAGAGGAACCGCTGTCTCTTCTTCATTCATCTTCAGTGCAGCTGAGGCTGCTGAGAAAGGGACTGGGGAATCTCTATCCTCAGTCACTTTCCCTGTCTCAAAAGGGAGATGTCAGGGGTCTGTTTAGACCCCTAACATCTCACCAAAGCTCTCCCCCCCAACAGGGTTGATAAAAAGTAAATATTGCAATAAATAAATTAAAAGTAAAATTGCAAAAATAATAAAAAATAAAACACTGACAGTCCACTCCCCCCTCCATCCCCCAAAAAAAGAGAGCATTCTAAAAAAAAAAAAGAATAAAAAATGTGAAATAAAAATTAAAAACTACTGACATAGTCCACGCCTCATCAGTGCCACCTATCAATGCCCATCAGTGCTGCATATTAGTGCCACTGTCCCATGATATTAAATAAAAGTATCGGTATTGGCGAGTGCTTAAAAAAAGTATTGGTACTCGGTCTTAAAGTGGTATCGGTGCAACCCTAAATCTAATCCATGTATCTGTGCACCCTGGACATGTCCCTGGGCCTTCATTCCTTCTATTTAACCCATGTATCCTCTGTGTACCCTGTGCATGTCCCTGGGCCTCCATCCTTTCTAATCTAACCCATGTATCCTCTGTGCACCCTGGACATACCTCTGGGCCATCATCCCTTCTATTTAACCCATGTATCCTCTGTGAACTCTGGGCCTCCATCCCTTCCATTCTCACCCATGTATCCTCTGTGTGCACCCTGGACATGTCCCTGGGCCTCCATCCCTTCTAATCTAACCCATGTGTCCCCTGTGCAACCTGAACTTGTCCCTGGGCCTCCATCCCTTCTAATCTAACCCATGTATCTTCTGTGTACCCTGGACATGTCTCCGGGCCTTCATTCTTTCTAATCTAACTCATGTTTCCTCTGTGTACCCTAGACATGCCTCTGTGCCTCCATCCCTTCTATTCTAACCCATGTATGCTCTGTGCACCCTAGCCATGTCTTTGGGTCACATGTATCCTGTGTGTACCCTGGACTTGTCTCTGGCCTCCATCCCTTCTAATCTAACCCATGTATCCTCTGCTTACCCAGGATAAGTCTCTGGGCCGCAATCCCTTTGATTCTAAACCATGTATCCTCTGTGCACCATGGATATGTCTCTGGGCCTCTATCCCTTTTAATTTTACAGTGCAAGGGGAAACTCTGCAAACTCTGATGTAAGAGGGAATGCTGCAGACCCTGATGTAAGTGGGATCTCTGATGTAAAGGAGAATGCAGTGTACTCTGATACAAGGTGGTCTCTGGTGACCAGAGCACACTTTACATCAGAGTTCCCCCTTGGATCATGTTCTGCAGCATTCCCCTTTTATGTCAGAGTTTCCTTGAGAGGGAGAATTCTGCAGACTCTCATGTAAAGGGGAATGCTGGGAACTCTGATGGGGGGGGCTCTGGTGACCAGAGACCACCTTCCGTAGAGTGAATAAATTACGGTAGGGGGGTTACTGATGTAGATGTAAATCTTTATATATCACTGCCCCCTTACATTATTATATTCACTGCCCTCTTACATTAGTGACCCTCCGTCAAACTGGCATGACGGCGCTGTCACTGACCTTCTCTCAGGTGTAGCGTTTCTGTCAGACGGCTCCAGGTTGGTGGCTCTGGTTTCATTTTATAGTCTCCTCTCCACAGTCCACACACGTCTGACTCCTCCCTGGCGGCGCTCTCATTCTTAATTCCTCTCCAGACTCCCCCTCAGAGACTCCAGACATGAAAGACAAGACATGGTCAGAGATTGCAGACTTGATACAAGGAGGTGGTCAGAGGATGCTCACAGGATACAGGAGGTGGTCAGAGGATGCTCACATGATACAGGAGGTGGTCAGAGGATGCTCACAGTATACAGGAGGTGGTCAGAGGATGCTCACAGGATACAGGAGGTGGTCAGAGGATGCTCACAGGATACAGGAGGTGGCCAGAGGATGCTCACAGGATGCAGGAGGTGGTCAGAGGATGCTCACAGGATACAGGAGGTGGTCAAAGGATGCTCACAGGATACAGGAGGTGATCAGAGGATGCTCACAGGATACAGGAGGTGGTCAAAGGATGCTCACAGGATACAAGAGGTGGTCAGAGGATGAGGACAGGACACAGGAGGTGGTCAGAGGATGCTCACAGGATACAGGAGGTGGTCAGAGGATGCTCACAGGATACAGGAGGTGGTCAGAGGATGCTCACAGGATACAGGAGGTGGTCAGAGGATGCTCACAGGATACAGGAAGTGGTCAAAGGATGCTCACAGGATACAAGAGGTGGTCAGAGGATGCGGACAGGACACAGGAGGTGGTCAGAGGATGCGGACAGGACACAGGAGGTGGTCAGAGGATGCGGACAGGACACATGTGGTCAGAGGATGAGGACAGGATACAGAAAATGGTTAGAAGCTGCAGACAGGATACAGGAGATGGCAAGACAGAGATTGTGAACATCTGTAATTCTGTAGTTTCACCACTGCCATTCTTGTCCGATAACTGCTGCCTGTGGACATCACATAGATAGCCAGCCAAGCAATGGATGGATGTTGCAGGCCATGGTCCCCCCATGTCCTTCCTGTTCAGCAATCATCACCCCCCCTCAAAATCACTGGATTCCCCATGTCCTGACCCCAGCCTCTACTCAGGGATCTCACTGTGCCCAGACTGGTGGGGGACCCTGGTGTCATCCCAGCTGTGGGGGAAGCTTCCTGTCAGGATCATTGCCATGGCTTGGAAATTATGCCGTACAGTGTGCGTCTTTACATGCCGTACAGAGCCATGACACACACATTTCAATTTCTTTGAAAAAAAAAAAATATATATATATATATATATTTCAGTGGAAAAAAACGCGAAGTAAATAAAATGTTAGAGCTGCACAATTAATCGTGATAACATCGCGATCTCGATTCACCCCCCCCCCCTGCGATCTCCATCATGCATTACCGCGATTTTCAGTGCAGTTAATGGGAGACAGACTTGCAGGGCGACTCAGCACGACTTGACTGTAATACAAGTCAATGCAAGTCGCCTGAAGTCTCCCCAAGAACCTTTTTCTAAGTTGGAGTGACTTGAGTTCATTGCTGATAAAAGAAGCGAAGAGATACAATGTTTCTAGTTCTCAAAGGAATTAACTTGTGGTGTATAGAAGAGTTCAGTACACATACAGTAGCTGCTGACTTAACTTTAGGACACTTACCTGTCCTGGAGTCGAACGATGATCTTTGGATCGGCTGGCCGAGTGCTGCCGCTGCCATTGAGGGTAAGGGAACCCGGCAGTGGAGCCTTTCGGCTTCATGCCGGGAACCCTACTGCGCATGCGTGAGCTGCCGCTGTGCTTTCTCACTGGCCCAGCGGCACGTTGGAGCGAAGAGGAGGAAGCCGGACTGCTAAAGTGTCCTCTCCCCCCTCCTTCCAAAAGGTGCCAAATATGACCTCTGGGGGGCAGGAATCCGGTGAGGGGACTCCACTTTAACCACTTGCTTACTGGGCACTTAAACCCCCTCCTGCCCAGACCAATTTTCAGCGTTCAGCGCTGCTGCATTTTGAATTACAATTGCGCGGTCATGCAAAGTTGTACCCCAAACAACATTTTTATCATTTTTTTCCCACAAAAAGTACTATATTTTTTACTTTTTGCTATAATAAATATCAAAAAAAAAAAGATCAGTTTTGGTCGATACATACTCTTCTACATATTTTTGGTACAGAAAAAAAAAAAAAAATCGCAATTGGCGTATATTGATTGGTTTGCGGAAAAGTTATCGCGTCTACAAGCTATAGGAATTGATTTATGGTATTTTTTTTCTTTTTAATTTTTTTCTACTCGTAAAGGCGGTGATCTGCGATTTTTATCGGGACTGCGACATTGCAGCATACATGTCGGACATTTTTGACACTTTTTTTTTGGGACCATTGACATTTATACAGCGATCAGAAATGTAAATATCCACTGATTACTGTATAAATGTCACTGGCAGGGAAGGGGTTAACACTAAGGGGGCAATCAAGGTGTTTAACTGTGTTCCCTGTATGTGTACTAGCTGTGTGGGGCCTGGGCTGGCAGGGGCACCAGACATCTCACCAGGGGCGTATCATGAAATTAGTGGGCCCGTGTGCAAACCCACACTGCACCAATCATCCCTGGCTGTCAACCAGGGAGAGATCATCCATGGGTGCAGTGTGGGTCAGAGCACAGTGGGCCCCCTGGGCCCGTGTTCAGTGAACACCCTGCACCCATGGATGATACACCACTGCATCTCATTGATCCCGATAACAGGGATCAGTAGATCTGTCATGTCCCCCCTCAAATAACGGAGAACCGCCATGTTTACATTGGTGGTTCCCCGTTCTGCTGCTCTATTAGGTGATCGCGGGTCACCAGCAGAAATCAAGACTGCTAGACCCGTGGGCACGTCTATGCAGTGTGAGGCAGGCACAAGAGCGCGCCGCCGCCGCCTGCGAGTGCGCGTGGAGAGTGCGCAAAGGGGCGGATGTCCATGGACATCTCCCCTGCAATTCAGGTCCGCGCTGTAGCCATCTTTCGGCTATAGCGCGGATCTGTACTGGTTAACCACTTCAATACTGGGCACTTAAACCCCCTTCCTTCCCAGACCAATTTACAGCTTTCAGCGCTGTTGCAGTTTGAATGACAATTGCGCGGTCATGCAACACTGTGCCCAAATGAAATTTTTATCATTTTTTTCACACAAATATAGCTTTCTTTTGGTGGTATTTAATCGCGGCAAATAAGTAATTACTCTACTTAAATTTTGACCAAAAATGATACGGCTACATTTCTTTGGTAAAAATAACCCAAATCGGGGTTTATTTGGTGTTGGCAGACAGACAGATGTTTTGGGGACTGTGACAGATGTTTTGTGTATGGTGGCAGATGTGACGGGGACAGACAAATGTTTTGTGTATGGTGACAGATGTGACAGGGACAGACAGATGTTTTGTGTATGGTGACAGATGTGACAGGGACAGACAGATGTTGTGTGTATGGTGACAGATGTGACGGGGACAGACAGAAGTTTTGGGGACTGTGACAGTGATTGACAGACGTTTTGGGGACTGTGACAGATGTGAAGGGGGACATACAGATGTTTTGGGGACTGTTTTATGGGGACACTGACATAAATGGGGACCGGGGTATCAGTGGTGCTTGGTGCACTGTGTGGGGGGCGATCTGTAAGAGCTCTCTGCATGAAATCATTTTCATGCAGAGAGCTGTCACATAGCTGCAGCTTCCCCCCCGCACTGTGCTCGGCAAGGGGAGAACTGACACAGAGACGTGCGTCTGTTTACAATGTGACGGCTGTGATTGGACACAGCCGTCACATGATAGGGAGGGCCAATCACGGCGCCCATATCCTGATCTGTGCTCGGCTGGATCCTGTGATCATAATGATCACAGGATCGAGCCGCAGCACGCCGCGCTGCGGGCACCCATTCTGCATGACGTAAATGCACATCCTATCAGAACGGTGAAGCTCTCATCTGGCCGTATATATACAGTGGCCGGGTGGGAGGTGGTTAAGTACCATAAGGATTTCCCCCTTAATAACCAGGCCATTTTCTGCAATACACAATTGCGCGGCCGTGCAACGTTGTACCCAAACAAAATTGTGTCCTTTTTTCCCCACAAATATAGCTTTCTTTTGGTGGCATTTGATCACCTCTGCGGTTTTTTTACTGGTGGCTGGTTCTGCTGGCTGGTATTTCTGGGTACTGCTGGCTGGCCTGGTAATTGTGGGTACTGCTGGCTGGTCCTTGTGGGTACTGCTGGCAGATTCTTGATTCCCCCATACCCGCCATTAGTGTGACAGGAGCGGCACTGGAGGAAGCATGCGGATGCAGTATAGAGCAGAGCTGATGCTTTCTGTATCTCTCCTGTCACAGGCAGAGCACATTTGGTATCACTCCGCCAGTAAAGGAGCCGGCACTATACAGGAAGAATCAGCTCTGCTCCCTCTAGCACGGCTCTGTTCTTTACACTGCTGCTCAGGGATGGCAGGTCAGGAACCCGGAATCTGGGCTTGCCGACCCGCCATCCCAGAGCAGGAGGCGCGGGCCACCTCAGAGGATGCCGTGGGCCACATGTGGCCCGCAGGCCAGTGATTGGGCGCCCATGAATTATGGGATAGATTTATGGCATTTTTGTTATTTATTTTCTTTTTACTAGTAATGGCGGTGATCAGCGATTTTTAGCGGGACACTGCAGCGGAAAGATCGGACACCTAACTGACATTTTTTACACTTTTTTGAGAACCAGTGACATCATTTCTGTGATCAGAGCTAAAAATATGCACTGACATTGTACCCATGACACTGGCAGGGAAGGAGTTAACACCGATCAAAGGGTTAACTGTGTTCCCTCTGTGTGTTTCTAAGACCCCTTTTACACTGGGGCGGTTTTTAGGCACTTTAGTGCTAAAAATAGCGCCTGTAAAGCGCCTGAGAAACCGCCCCCCAATCCAAAAAAAGTCCTGCAAGCAGCATCTTTGGGGCGTTGCAGGATCGGCGTACACACCGTTCGCAAACCGCCCCTGCCGTTGAAATAAATGGCAAGCTCTTCGGAAGCGCTGCAACACAGGCGCTTTTAACCACATGTTAACCCCTTTTGGGGGGTTAAAAGCGCACCGATAGCGGTGGCAAATCGACCCGATAACAGCGGTAAAGCGCCACTAAAACTAGCGGCTCTTTACCGCTACCACCCCCCACATGAAAGGGGTCTTACTGTGTGGGGAGATGGACTGCTTGGGACAACACACAGATCCATCTTCCTGCATAGCAGAAAGACAGGATCGGTGTGATCTCCCCTGTCAGAATGGAGATCTGCTTTGTTTACATAGGCAAATCCCTGTTCTTTCACGCCCACAAATCGCCGTGTAGGAGCCAGACTTACATCTACTGCGATTCGTGCAGCCAAGCCAATCTGCCGCAGTATAGCTGCGGTGGCGGGTCAGCAAGCGGTTAATACCCACATTTGTCCACTTTATTTATTACAGGTATTTACACTCAGCGGTAGTGATGGGCTCGGGTGTGTTTGAGAACCCACCTGCCCGATCCCGCCAGGAAGCTGACACTGCGCAGCACTAATCACAGGCAGTGGGACATTTCCTGATCCGCTGCTGCACAGATCGAGAAATGTCTCACTGTCTGTGATTAGCGCCGTGCAGTGTCGGCTTCCTGGCGGGATCAGGCAAATGGGTTGGGACTCCAATCCCCAACATGCCTGAGCCCATTTCTATTTTCTAGTACCGGGTTGGGCCCCCTTTTGCCTTCAAAACCGCCTTAATTCTTTGTGGCATAGATTCAACAAGTTGTTGTAAACATTCCTGAGATTTTGGTCCATAGTGACATGATGGCATCACGCAGTTGCTGCAGATTTGTCTGCTACACATCCATGATGAGAATCTCCCGTTCCACCACATCCCAAAGGTGATCTATTGGATTGAGATCTGGTGACTGTGGAGGCCATTGGAGTGCAGTGATCTTATTGTCATGTTCAAGAAACCAGTGGTGAGATGATTTGAGCTTTGTGACATTATCCTGCTGAGCCATTAGAAGATGTAGTCATATAGGGATGGGCATGGATGGCAACAATACTCAGGTAGGCCGTGGCGTTTAAACAATGCTCAATTGGTACTAAGGGGCCCAAAGTGTGCCAAGAAAATATCCCCCACACCATTACACTACCACCACCAGCCTAAAGCGTTGATACAAGGAAGGATGGATCCATGATTTCATGTTGTTTCCATCAAATTCTAATCCTACCATCTAAATGTCGCAGCTGAAATTGAGACTCGCCAGACCAGATAACGTATTCTAATCTTCTATTGTCCAATTTTGGTGAGCCTGTGTAAATTGTAGCCTCCGTTTCCTGTTCTTAGCTGACAGGAGGGGCACCCAATGTGGTCTTCTGCTGCTGTAGCTCATCTGCTTCAAGTTTTAATGTGTTGTGTGTTCAGAGATGGTATTCTGCATACCTTGGTTGTAACGAGTGGTCATTTGAGTTACTATTGCCTTTCTATCATCTCAAACCAGTCTGCCCATTCTCCTCTGACCTCAACAAGGCATTTCCTCCACACAACTTCCGTTCACTGGATATTTTCTCTTTTTCAGACCATTCTCTATAAACCCTAGAGATGGTTGCGTGTGAAAATCCCAATAGAGCAGCAGTTTTTGAAATACTCAGACCAGCCAGTCTGGCACCAACAACCCTGCCACATTCAAAGTCACTTAAAGGTGAAGTACAGCCAAAGCTCATTTGGCTGGGCTCCTCCTATGGATCACAGCAGTGCAATTCGTTTTGCACTCTTGTGACCCGTTTTCAGTAGAGAGCGGGCTGAAGTCCGCTCTCTGCTGATGTCACAGGTATCAGTCCAGGCACCGCGTCATCCTGACTTTGGAGTCTGGATCCACCAGGTGCCTGGACGGACACCTGGCTTAGGCTCTCAGCGAGTCTCTGAGAGCCTGATACGGCCTGATCTGCTCCTCCACAGCCCAGCGATCCAATGAGCAGAGCTGAGCGCTACTGATTGACAGTCAGCAGTTCTCTGTTTGGGGAGCTGTAAGAACCTAGTGATTGGCAATGTTCGATCGCTTGGTTCTCAGTGTAGAAGCACCGGGGGACAGATGTTGCATCCACCTAGCTAAATATAATAGGGGATGAAACATACTTCTCTTTTAAATCCCCTTTCTTCCCCATTCTGATGCTGGTTTGAACTGCAGCAAGTCGTCTTCCCCACGTATAGATGCCTAAATGCATTGAGTTGCTGCCATGTGATTGGCTGATTTGTGTTACCAAGCGACTGAACAGGTGTACCTAATAAAGTGGCCAGTGATTGTATATACTACTGCTAATTTACACAGCACATTCCATACTGTACATTCACATCATCGCCTGCACTCAAGGTGCTCGCAATCTCAGCCCCAGTCACACATATGTGATGCAGGAACTTGCGTGATATCGCTTGCACTCCTGCAGCAAAATGTGTTATGTTCTGCCAGTTGTGCTGCAGTTCCATTTATTCTTAAAGAAGAAGCTTGCTGCAGCTTTCTAACATTGGCTCTAAGACTGAGATCTGAGCGATCACATGACCACTGATCGCTCAGTTCTCAGGTCTTCTCTCTCAGCTCTGCCTCTCCAGCACTCACTAGAGTGGCAGGCTGGAGAGGGGGTGGGAGCAGAGAGCTTTATTCAGGATCTGGGTGGATCCCAACAATATTGTCAGGATCCTGCCACATCAGCTGACAACAGACAAAAGCCTGCTATAAGCTGACTCTAGGACACAGGAGAACTAAAATAAGTGTGATCCTGTGATCTACAAGAGAAGTACAGCCATACAGCTTTGACCCTACTTTACTTTTAACAGCTGCAGTGTCTGTGCAGCCCCTGCATCCCAATTGACATCAGTGGGACTGCCTGTCAGATTAGCGAACCCATCAATTCAGCGAGCAGAAGTAATGTTGTGTTAGCTGGGCATGCGTTCCCCCGCTACCAGGTCTGCTAATCTGACAGAACATCTGCAGTCAGAAGGTGGTTGCAGACATCTTACCAAATCCAGCTACGTTTTGAATTTCAGACTAATTTTAGCAATAAAGTGAGCATTTATAAATAAATATAGTATATTGACATCTGTGATGCTGTTTGGATGTTCAAGTTTTAAAGCCTTAAGCCCCTTTCACATGGGGTGGATCCACTCAGCTGACTCTGCTAGCTCAGCAGGAGATCGCTCCATTGATCCCCGCTGAGCTGGCGGATGACTGGTCCATCTCCACTCACTGTGCAGAGATGGACCTGTCAGAGCCCCGCTGTTCTCTATGGGGGAGAGCGAATGAAAACAGACTACATGTCCGTTTTCATCCGATCCGCTGGACGGATGGTGAACGTATCGCCATCCCTCTGTTTTGAGCAGATCTTGTCGGATAGGATGACAGATGGGCGTCAGCGGACACATCTCCGATGACATCCGCCTGTTCATACAAATCAATGGGTGACCCGCTCGGATCCGTCTGAAAAAACGGACAGACGGATCCGAGCGGGCTGATCACGTGGATGGATAGATTAGTATATGGATGGATGGATGAGTATAGGGATGGATAGATGAGTATATGGATGGATAGATTAGTATATGGATGGATAGATTAGTATATGGATGGATGGATGGGAGTATATGGATGAATGGGAGTATATAGATGGATAGATTAGTATATGGATGGATAGGAATATATGGATGGATGGATGAGTATATGGATGGATAGATTAGTATATGGATTTATAGGAGTATATGGATGGATAGATTAGTATATGGATGGATGGATGAGTATATGGATGGATAGATTAGTATAAGGATGGATGGGAGTATATATATGGATAGATTAGTGTATGGATGGATGGGAGTATATGGATGGATAGATTAGTATATGGATGTATGGGAGTATATGGATGAATGGGATGAGTATATGGATGGATAGATTAGTATATGGATGGATGGATGGATAAGTATATGGATGGATAGATTAGTATATGGATGGGAGTATATGGATGGATAGATTAGTATATGGATGGATGGATGGATGGATGGATGAGTATATGGATGGATAGGTGTATATGGATGGATGGGATGAGTATATGGATGGATAGATTAGTATATGGATGGATGGATGGATGAGTATATGGATGGATAGATTAGTATATGGATGGATGGGAGTATATGGATGGATAGATTAGTATATGGATGGATGTGAGTATATAGATGGATAGATTAGTATATGGATGGATAGATTAGTATATGGATGGATGGGGGTATATAGATGGATAGATTAGTATATGGATGGATAGATTAGTATATGGATGGATGGATGGATGAGTATATGGATGAATAGGTGTATATGGATGGATGGGATGAGTATATGGATGGATAGATTAGTAGATGGATGGATGGATGAGTATATGGATGGATAGATTAGTATATGGATGGATGGATGAGTATATGGATGGATAGATGAGTATATGGATGGATAGATGAGTATATGGATGGATAGATCAGTATATGGATGGATATATTAGTATATGGATGGATGGGAGTATATGGATGGATGGGAGCATATAGATGGATAGATTAGTATATGGATGGATGGATGGATGAGTATATGGATGGATAGATTAGTATATGGATGGATGGGAGTATATAGATGGATAGATTAGTATATGGATAGATAGATTAGTATATGGATGGATAGGAGTATATGGATGGATGGTATGAGTATATGGAGGAATAGATTAGTATATGGATGGATGGGAGTATATGGATGGATAGATTAGTATATGGATGGATGAGTATATAGATGGATAGATTAGTATATGGATGGATGGGAGTATATGGATGGATAGATTGGTATATGGATGGATGGATGGATGAGTATATGGATGAATAGGAGTAAATGGATGGATGGGATGAGTATATGGATGGATAGATTAGTATATGGATGGATGGGAGTATATAGATGGATAGATTAGTATATGGATGGATAGATTAGTATATGGATGGATGGGATGAGTATATGGATGGATAGATTAGTATATGGATGGATGGGATGAGTATATGGATGGATAGATTAGTATATGGATGGATGGATGGATGGATGGATGGGAGTATATGGATGGATAGATTAGTATATGGATGGATGGATGAGTATATGGATGGATAGATTAGTATATGGATGGATAGATGGATGGATGAGTATATGGATGGATAGATTAGTATATGGATGAATAGATCAGTATAAGGATGGATGGGAGTATATGGATGGATGGATGAGTATATGGATGGATGGATGGCTGAGTATATGGATGGATAGGTGTATATGGGTGGATGGGATGAGTATATGGATGGATAGATTAGTATATGGATGGATGTGAGTATATAGATGGATAGATTAGTATATGGATGGATAGATTAGTATATGGATGGATGGGAGTATATAGATGGATAGATTAGTATATGGATGGATAGATTAGTATATGGATGGATGGGATGAGTATATGGATGGATAGATTAGTATATGGATGGATGGGATGAGTATATGGATGGATAGATTAGTATATGGATGGATGGATGGATGGATGGATGGGAGTATATGGATGGATAGATTAGTATATGGATGGATGGATGAGTATATGGATGGATAGATTAGTATATGGATGGATAGATGGATGGATGAGTATATGGATGGATAGATTAGTATATGGATGAATAGATCAGTATAAGGATGGATGGGAGTATATGGATGGATGGATGAGTATATGGATGGATGGATGGCTGAGTATATGGATGGATAGGTGTATATGGGTGGATGGGATGAGTATATGGATGGATAGATTAGTATATGGATGGATGTGAGTATATAGATGGATAGATTAGTATATGGATGGATAGATTAGTATATGGATGGATGGGAGTATATAGATGGATAGATTAGTATATGGATGGATAGATTAGTATATGGATGGATGGGATGAGTATATGGATGGATAGATTAGTAGATGGATGGATGAGTATATGGATGGATAGATTAGTATATGGATGGATGGGAGTATATGGATGGATGGGAGTATATGGATGGATAGATTAGTATATGGATGGATGGATGGATGAGTATATGGATGGATAGATGAGTATATGGATGGATAGATCAGTATATGGATGGATAGACTAGTATATGGATGGATGGATGGATGAGTATATGGATGGATAGATTAGTATATGGATGGATGGGAGTATATAGATGGATAGATTAGTATATGGATGGATAGATTAGTATATGGATGGATGAGTATATGGATGGATAGGAGTATATGGATGGTATGAGTATATGGATGGATAGATTAGTATATGGATGGATAGATTAGTATATGGATGGATAGATTAGTATATGGATGGATGAGTATATGGATGGATAGGAGTATATGGATGGATGGTATGAGTATATGGATGGATAGATTAGTATATGGATGGATGGGAGTATATGGATGGATAGATTAGTATATGGATGCATAGATTAGTATATGGATGGATGGATGGATGAGTATATGGATGGATAGGAGTATATGGATGGATGGGATGAGTATATGGATGGATAGATTAGTATATGGATGGATGTGAGTATATACAGTAGATGGATAGATTAGTATATGGATGGATAGATTAGTATATGGATGGATGGGAGTATATAGATGGATAGATTAGTATATGGATGGATGGGAGTATATAGATGGATAGATTAGTATATGGATGGATAGATTAGTATATGGATGGATAGATTAGTATATGGATGGATGGGAGTATATGGATGGATAGATTAGTATATGGATGGATGGATGAGTATATGGATGGATAGATGAGTATATGGATGGATAGATCAGTATATGGATGGATAGATTAGTATATGGATGGATGGATGGATGAGTATATGGATGGATAGATTAGTATATGGATGGATGGGAGTATATAGATGGATAGATTAGTATATGGATGGATAGATTAGTATATGGATGGATGAGTATATGGATGGATAGGAGTATATGGATGGATAGTATGAGTATATGGATGGATAGATTAGTATATGGATGGATGGGAGTATATGGATGGATAGATTAGTATATGGATGGATAGATTAGTATATGGATGGATGGATGGATGAGTATATGGATGGATAGGAGTATATGGATGGATGGTATGAGTATATGGATGGATAGATTAGTATATGGATGGATAGGAGTATATGGATGGATAGATTAGTATATGGATGGATGAGTATATGGATGGATAGATTAGTATATGGATGGATCAGTATAAGGATGGATGGGAGTATATGGATGGATGGGAGTATATGGATGGATGGGAGTATATGGATGGATAGATTAGTATATGGATGGATAGATTAGTATATGGATGGATGGATGGATGAGTATATGGATGGATAGGAGTATATGGATGGACGGTATGAGTATATGGATGGATAGATTAGTATATGGATGGATGGGAGTATATAGATGGATAGATTAGTATATGGATGGATAGATTAGTATATGGATGGATGGATGGATGAGTATATGGATGGATAGGAGTATATGGATGGATGGTATGAGCATATGGATGGATATATTAGTATATGGATGTATAGATTACTATATGGATGGATAGGAGTATATGGATGGATAGATTAGTATATGGATGGATGAGTATATGGATGGATAGATTAGTATATGGATGGATGAGTATATGGATGGATAGATTAGTATATGGATGGATGGATGAGTGTATGGATGAATAGGAGTAGATGGATGGATGGGATGAGTATATGGATGGATAGATTAGTATATGGATGGATGAGTATATGGATGGATAGATTAGTATATGGATGGATAGATTAGTATATGGATGGATGGCGAACGTATCGCCATCCCTCTGTTTTGAGCAGATCTTGTCGGATAGGATGACAGACGGGCGTCAGCGGACACATCTCCGATGACATCCGCCTGTTCATACAAATCAATGGGTGACCCGCTCGGATCCGTCTGAAAAAACGGACAGACGGATCCGAGCGGGCTGATCACGTGGATGGATAGATTAGTATATGGATGGATGGATGAGTATAGGGATGGATAGATGAGTATATGGATGGATAGATTAGTATATGGATGGATAGATTAGTATATGGATGGATGGATGGGAGTATATGGATGAATGGGAGTATATAGATGGATAGATTAGTATATGGATGGATAGGAGTATATGGATGGATGGATGAGTATATGGATGGATGGATGAGTATATGGATGGATAGATTAGTATATGGATAGATCAGTATAAGGATGGATGGGAGTATATGGATGGATGGATGAGTATATGGATGGATGGATGAGTATATGGATGGATGGATGAGTATATGGATGGATAGATTAGTATATGGATGGATAGATGGATGGATGAGTATATGGATGGATAGATTAGTATATGGATAGATCAGTATAAGGATGGATGGGAGTATATGGATGGATGGATGAGTATATGGATGGGTGGATGAGTATATGGATGGATGGATGAGTATATGGATGGATAGATTAGTATATGGATGGATAGATGGATGGATGAGTATATGGATGGATAGATTAGTATATGGATAGATCAGTATAAGGATGGATGGGAGTATATGGATGGATGGGAGTATATGGATGGATAGATTAGTAGATGGATGGATGGGAGCAGGGCTGCTGTTAGAAATCACGGGGCCCCGTACAGCCTACCTGACAGGACCCCCCCCCCCAAAATATCACATGACATTTTTGCTTAAATGCGATGGTTGCAATGCTGTTTTGCGGCCATGGCAGAAATTATACCCATTCTACAGCCACTCCTATACTTTTTTTTAAAATGGCTGAATAGTAATTCTACATTGTGAGATCACACTGCAACTGTGAGTCAAGTGTTTGGCTTGCAGTTGCAGAGTGGCCCCATTGAACTCAACAGGGAGTTTGATAGGTGGTGCTGCCTTCTACACTCTGCAGCCTGTGTTAAAAATGCAGCAGCTGTGCAGTAAAACTTTGCAACCACAGCATGTATACAGCTACTGTCTGACTGTATTTTTAGGATTTGGGTGGGCAGCCAGGGATAGCAGTAAATCCATGGCTCAGCTGCCCATGTGAAAGAGTCCTTAGGCCCCATTCACACTTTGCATTTCCTAAATATGTGACAAAGTGCATGGAAAATACAGGCATTGCAGTAAGTTTTATAAATGCACTGAAAACTCGCATAGCACTTGTGGTGCCATTAATTGTTAAAACTAGCAAAGTTCTGTGCCTGAAAAGAGCATTCTATGGTGCATTTGTCAAATGTAGGGCAGTCCATTCAAGTGAATGGGCTGTCCTATATATGAAAAACAGGAACATGTGTTCCCACTATGCAAAGTGTGAATGGGACCTCAGGAGTGACATATAGAAATGGCTGAGGTGCAGAGGTGTCTGTCAGGTGGAGGATGAGGTATATTCACTGGCCCCAGTGCCAACAACAATGCAGTGGTAGTTAGTGTCTATCTACAGTTCTAAGCTTGCTCCTGGCACATTCTCCCCCTTTCTGAATCCTTAACTTTTCTGCAGCTTCACCAACCCATCCCCCAAATCACCCCCTTCCAGCAGTAGCACTACAACAAGCAGCAGGTTGCAATGCATACAGAACACAGTGTGGAGGTTGGCAGAGCAGAGCTCAGGACTCAGGGAGGAAGGCAGAGAACATCTTACCTCTATCTTCTGTGCAAGAGATAAAGCTGCCAATCACAGGGGGAGGGGAGGGGGAGTTTGAAGACCCGGCAGTGTAAAAGTCAGAGAGAGACTCTTCAGCTGTCCCTGCTGCTCTGAAAGATCGGGACACAGCTTGAGAACAAAGCCAGCATGGGACAGCTTACTAAATGAAGGAAATGGGAAGTAAGTAGCAATGATCCCCTACACAGCAGCCCAAAGGGAGAAAGCCAGCAGCATTGCAGGGGATTCCACAGGAGTTACAAGGCAATACAGTCGGCTCTCCTCTCCTGCAGATGGCCGGCCCCCCCTCTGTACTGATGAATCTCGGGCCCCCTACAGGAGTGCCGGCTGTACTGCCTTATCAGCGGCCCTGCCATCACCTATCAGTGACCATCACCCGTCACCCATCAGTGACCACTGCCAGTCACCCATCACCCATCAGTGACCACTGCCAGTCACCAATCACCCATCAGTGACCACCGCCAGACACCCGTCACCCATCAGTGACCGCCGCCAGTCACCCGTCACCCATCACCCATCAGTGACCACCGCCAGTAACCCATCAATGACCATCGCCAATCACCTGTCAGTGACCGTCACACCCATGAGTAAACATCACCTGTAAAAGTCTCACACATGTGGCATCGCCATACTCGGGAGGAGTAGTAGAATATATTTTGGGGTGTCATTTTTGCTATGTACATGCTATGTGTTGGAAATATCATATAAATGGACAACTTTGTGTAAAAATAAAAGCGTTTTAATTTTTTTCCCACATTTTCCAAAAACTACTGGAAAAAAATGAAATGTTCAAAAGACTCATTATGCCTCATAGATTATACGTTGGGGTGTTAGCTTTCCAAAATGGGGTCATTTTGTGGGCAATTCCATTGTCCTGGTGCTCCAGGACCTTCAAAAGTGTAATAGGGTGTTGAGAAATGAGATGTGTAATTTATGCTTGTAGAATGCCTGAAGGTGCTAGTTCAATGTTGGGCCTCTGTATGTGGTCAGTGACCATCGCCAATCACCTGTCAGTGACCGCCACACCCATGAGTAAACATCACCTGTAAAAGTCCCACACATGTGGTATCGCCATACTCAGGAGGAATAGCAGAATGTATTTTGGGGTGTCATTTTTGCTATGTACATGCTATGTGTTGGAAATATCTTATAAATGGACAACTTTGGGTAAAAAAATTAGTTTTCATTTTTTCCCCACATTTTCCAAAAACTACTGGAAAAAAATGAACCGTTTAAAAGCCTCATTATGCCTAACAGATTATACGTTGGGGTGTTTGCTTTCCAAAATGGGGTCATTTTGTGGGCAATTCCATTGTCCTGGTGCTCCAGGGCCTTCAGTAATGTGATTGGTCGTCATGATATTATATGTGTAATTTATGTCCCTAGAATACCTGAAGGTGCTCCCTGCATGTTGGGCCTCTGTATGTGGCCAGGCTGTGTAAAAGTCTCACATGTGGTATCGCCATACTCAGGAGGAGTAGCAGAATGTGTTTTTGGGTGTCATTTGTGGTATGCATATGCTGGGTGTGAGAAATAACCTGTTACAATGACAATTTTGTGAAAAAAAAATCTTCATTTTGCAAAGAATTGTGAGAAATAAATTACAACTTCAAAAAATTCACCATGCCTCTCACTAAATACCTTGGGATGGCTACTTTCCAAAAAGGGGTAATTTGGGGGGTATTTGTACTTTCCTGGCTTGTTAGGGTCTCAAGAAATGAGATCGGCCGTCAGTACATCAGGTGTGATCAATATTCAGTGATTGGCACCATAGATTGTAGGCTCTATAACTTTCACAAGGACCAAATAATATCCACTTATTTGGGTTATTTTTACCAAAGATCGGTAGCAGTATAAATTTTGACCAAAATTTACAAAGAAAAATTACTAATTTGCTAAATTTTATAACAGAAACAAAGAAAAATAAAATTTTTTACGAAATTTTCGGTCTTTTTTTAAATTATAGCGCAAAAAATAAAAAACCCCAGCGGTGATTAAATATCACCAAAAGAAAGCTCTATTTGTGTGAAAAAAAGGACGCAAATTTCATCTGGGTGCAGTGCTGCACGACTGAGTAATTGTCATTCAAAGTGTGACAGCTCTAAAAGCTGAAAAATGGCCTGGGCAGGAAGGGGGTTTTCGTGCCCGGCACCGAGGTGGTTAAAGGAACGTTGCTAAAATAAATAAATAAATAAAAAAAATTTAAAGCGTCACCGTCCCCGCGAGCTCGCGTAGCAAAGAAAACGCATACGCAAGTCGCGTCCGCACATGAAAACGGTGTTCAAACCACACATGTGAGGTGTCGCCGCAATCGCCAGAGTGAGAGCAATAATTCTAGCAAAAGACCTCCTCTGCACCTCTAACCTGGTGACCGTTAAAAATGTTTAAAGCGTCACCCATGGAGATTTTTAAGTACCGGACTTTGTCGCCATTCCATTGCGTGCGATTTTCAACCGTAACATGTATGGTATCTATTTACTCGGCGTAACTTCCTCATTCATATGAAAAAACTGGGCTAACTTTACTGCTGTCTTATTTTTTAACTCAAAAAAGTGATTTTTTTCCCCCAAAAAATGTGCTTGAAAGCTGCGCAAATACAGAGTGACAAAAACTATTGCAACGGTCGCCATTTTATTCTTTAGGGTGTTTGACAAAAAACAATATAAAACATTTGGGGGTTCTAAGTAATTTTATAACAAAAAAAAAGATTTTAACTAAACATTAAATTTAAGAAATGGCTCCGGGGGTTAAGGGGTTAAGGAAGATTT
>BLSH010406044.1:680944-697770 GCA_018402905.1 Glandirana rugosa
GTAGGACTCTAATGATGACGACAACGAGACTCCCTATCTAACGTCTTTAAACTCTAAAGTGTATGACGACGAAACTCACAATAATCTGTCCCTCTAAGCAGAAGCCTCTACCTAGTGCAGTCAGATCACTCAAAGCAGCAGTATATGAAATCTCAAATTACTCCCACAATCTGATTGTTGTGTACGATCGCACAATCTGATCGTTGTGTACGATTGTAACAATCGTTGTGTTAGGCAGGGTTTGATCTGCAACGTGTCACTCAAAGCAGCAGTATGTGAAATCTCAAATTACTCCAACAATCTGATCGTTGTCCACAATCGTAGCGTTCGTTGTGTTATGCAGAGTTTGATCTGCAATCTGCAATCTGTCACTCAAAGCAGCAGTATGTGAAATCTCAAATTTCTGCAATCTATCCCTCAGAGCAACAGCAGTAGTAATCTCAGGATGCAGGATCAGATGTTAAAATGTCTGCAATCTCTCCCTCACAAAAACGCAGACAGCTTCCTCTCCCTACAGTAACCCAAGAGCATGTGACATGCAGCACTGTGACTCAAGCTTATAAAGAGGCTGGGTCACATGATGCACTGGCCAATCACAGCCATGCCATTAGTAGGCATGGCTGTGATGGCTTCTAAGGGCAAACCAGTGAAACGCTTGTTGATTGGCTGCCCTTCAGCATTCAACATGCGTGATCAACACCCAGAACCCGAACGTTTTTTGAAATGTCCATGTTCGGCTCCGGGTCCCGGACACCCGAAAGTTCGGTACGGACCCGAACGTTACAGTCTGGGTTCGCTCAACACTAGTGAAGATGACTTAGTTGCAGTCCAAATACTATTCCAGACAGCTGCATCCAATCGGGACCCTAGGTCTCTCTCCCATTTTGCTACATATGATGGTTTGTCAGAATTGGATTTAGTGATGAGATGTGTGTACAGAGTTGATATTACTCCTTTGGTATGTGGATCTCGGTAACATATTTTCTCAAAAGGAGATAATGAATCTAATTTATAGAATCTTGTATATAGGGCATGAAGAAGTTTTTTATATAAAGATCTCGGTAACATATTTTCTCAAAAGGAGATAATGAATCTAATTTATAGAATCTTGTATATAGGGCATGAAGAAGTTTTTTATATAAAGATATCTAAAGATCTCTGATTTAGGTAACTCGTAATTATCACATAAATCAGGGAAAGATTTTGAATGAGGTAGAAGATGTAAGCTCACAAAGTTGAGTTAAATTAGTAGATGTCCAGGCTTTAAAGGATTTTGGGTAAGATCATGCAGTGTAGAAAAGTGGATGCTTAAAAAAATGATAAAAGTGGGTTATGTGGGGATTCATTTGTTCATTTAAATTTGTCCCAAATGTATAATGTGTGTTTAGTTATAGGGTTACTGGGTTTTTTACGGTCGGAAAGATTCAGCCATATAAGGTTGTTAATTGAAAGTGGATCGCAATCAACAGATTCTAAAGATACTCAAAGTGGGATTTCATTTTTTGCATGATGTTTGGGTATATGGGGCAAGTGAGCAGCATGGTAATAAGTGGAAAAGTTAGGAAATCCTAGTCCTCCTTTAAGTTTTGGAAGATAAAGAGTGTGTTTGGGTATACAGGGTTTCAAAGGGCCCCAGATGAAAGCTGTAGTTTTTTGTTGTAGTATTCTAAGAAAATATGTTGGAACACGTATGGGTAGAACTCGGAATAAGTAAAGAATTTTTGGCAATATGGCCATCTTTATTACATTTATTCTACCTATCCAGGATAGTGGTAAAGAAGACCATTGTGACAAAAGGTAGAAATTTGAGGCATAATTGGAGGAAAGTTGGCTGCAAAGAGGTTAGAAAGATTAGATGTAAGGTTTATCCCTAAATAAGGAAGGTTTGGGGTAGTCCAAGCAAAAGGAAGAGATGTTTGCACTTGTTGTAATATCTCAGGGGGTAGAGAGACGTTTAGGCCTTCTTTTTTTTTTAGGAGATTAGGGGCAGAAATATGAGGGGATGACATAAAAACTAAAATATCGTCAGCAAACATACAAAGTTTATGTTGGTGACTAGCGATATCTAGGCCTTTTATAGAAGGATCAATACGGATCGATTGAGCTAGGGGATCAAGAAGTAGGGCAAATAGGAGAGAGGAAAGTGGGCAGCCCTGCCGTGTTCCTCTGTTGATTTAAAAGGGGTCTGATTTATATCCGACATATTTAATATAAGCTTTGGGTTTATTGTAAAGAGAAGAATTCCAATTGAGAAAATGAGGACCAAATCCTCATTTATGTAGTGCAAAATGTAGGTAGGACAATGAAACAGTATCAAATGCTTTTTTGATATCTAAGAATAGAAGACATATGGGTAATCATCACGTTTTAGCTGCATGAATTAACAAAGTAGCCCTGCGTATATTATCTGCCACTTGGCATAAGGGGATAAAACCAACCTGGTCATTATTAATGATCCAATGGTGCTGTTTAAATGAGTTGCTAGAACTTTCGCTAGTAATTTAATGTCGAGATTAAGTAAAGAAATGGGTCTATTGTTGGAACTGGATGAGTCATCTGATTGAGGCTTAGGGATCAATGAGGTTATAGCCGTTAAAGATTCTGGGCAGAAGGATTTACCATAAAGTAGAGAATTAAATGCATCTGCTAACATTGGAGCTAATATGTTAGAGAATTTCTTCTCTAACAATGTAAACATCCCTTGTGATAGTAATATATGGTGACAGGTACACTTTATGGAAGGATGGGGGGTCTAAGGGGTTACAGTGTTCTGGCACCGCCAACAAGCAAGGCCACCTGTTTGACTGGGGGATTTTATCACATTTTTTTAAACTATTTTACAACAGCAGGGCCTGCACTAAAATTTGAAAAAAAAAATACGTGCGATTCCCCCCAAAATCCAAACCAGGCCCTTCAGGTCTGGTATGGAATTTAAGGGGAACCCCGTGCCAAAATTTAAAAAAAAATGATGTGCGGTTCCCCCCAAAATCCAAACCAGGCCCTTCAGGTCTGGTATGGAATTTAAGGCGAACCCCACACCAAAATGTTTTTAAAAAATGACGTAAGGTCCCCCCCAAAATCCAAACCAGGCCCTTCAGGTCTGATATGGATTTTAAGGGGAACCCCGCGCCAATTTTTTTTAAAAAAATGTTGTGGGGTCCCCCCCAAAATCCAAACCAGACCCTTATCCGAGCACGCAGCCCTGGCATGGCAGGAGGGGGTGGGGACGAGCGAGCGCCCCCCCTCCGAACCATACCAGGCCACATGCCCTCAACATGGGGAGGATGCTTTGAGGTTGCCCCCAAAGCACCTTGTCCCCATGTTGATGGGGATAAGGGCCTCATGCCCACAACCCTGGCCGGTGGTTGTGGGGGTCTGCGGGCAGGGGGCTTATCAGAATCTGGAAGCCCCCTCTAATAAGGGGGCCCCCAGATCCCGACCCCCCCCCATGTGAATAGGTTTGGAGTACATTGTACCCCTACCAATTCACCAAAAAAGGAGTGTAGTGTAAAAAAAAAAACAAGAGGCAGTTTTTGACAAGTCCTTTATTTTGTAAAATAGCTCTTTCTTCTTTCTTCCTCCATCTTCTCCTGACCCGGTCCTTCTTCTGGTCTTCTTCTTCTTCTTTTAGTCTTCTTGCTTCCTCTCTTCATCTTCAATTTTCAGTCTTCATCTTCATCTTCTTTCCCCGCCGCCACTCTCTTCGCTGCTGCAGTCCGGCCCCTGCGTGTCTTGCCGAATGGGCGGTCTTCACGATGACAGTACTTTTATAAGAAGGGGCGGGGCCACTCAGTGATGTAACTGAGTGAACCCGCCCCTTTCTGACGTTATGTGATGTCAGAGGGTGCGAGTCACACATTTACGTCACGGGAGGCCCCGTCCCTTCTTATAAAAGAACTGTCATCGTGAAGACTGCATTTGGCAAGACGCGCAGAGGCCGGACTGCAGCAGCGGAGATCGCGGTGGTGGAGAAAGAAGAAAGAAGATGAAGATTGAAGACAAAGAGAGGAAGCAAGAAGACTAAAAGAAGAAGCAGAAGACCAGAAGAAGGACCGGGCCAGGAGAAGATGGAGGAAGAAAGAAGAAAGAAAACAGAGCTATTTTACAAAATAAAGGACTTGTCAAACTGCCTATTGTTTTTTTTTTTGACACTACACTCCTTTTTTGGTGAATGGGTAGGGGTACAATGTACCCCAAATCTATTCACATGGGGGGCGGGATCTGGAGGCCCCCTTATTAAAGCCCCCCCACCTGCAGACCCCCACAAGCACCGGTCAGGCTTGTGGGGAAGAGGCTCTTGTCCCCATCAACATGGGGACAGGTGCTTTGAGGTGGGGGGGGGAGAGCCCCACCTCCCCCAAAGCACCCATACTCCCAGGTTGAGGGCATGTAGCCTGGTATGGTTCAGGAGGGGGGGTGCTCGCTCAGCCCCCCCCATCCTAACCGGCCAGGGCTGCATGCTCGGATAAGGGTCTGGTTTGGATTTTAGGGGGACCCCCACGTCAAATTTGTTTTTTTAATAGGTGCGGGGTTCCCCTTAATATCCAAACCAGACCCGAAGAGCCTTGTTTGGACTGGGGGGGGGACCGCATGCACTTTTTTTCAGTGATTTTTTTTGTATATTGCCGGGAATCGGCAATACATTGCATCCGTGATTTTAAATGACAATTTTTCCAATGGAAATGTAATTTTCCTCTGGCTATGTTCTACACCTCACAGAGATGCGCCCTTTTACACACAGTCTAAGGACACCCCCCAGGCACAATATTTAACCACTTGACCACTGGGCACTTAAACCCCCTTAACAACCAGACCAATTTTCAGCTTTCAGCGCTCTCACACTTTGAATGACAATTACTCAGTTATGCAACACTGTACCCATATGAAATTTGCGTCCTTTTTTTCACACAAATAGGGCTTTCTTTTGGTGGTATTTAATCATCGCTGGGTTTTTTATTTTTTGCGCTATAATTAAAAAAAACGATATGTTATAAAATTTTGCAAATTAGTAATTTTTCTTCATAAATTTTGGCCAAAATTTATACTGCTACATATCTTTGGTAAAAAAACAAAACAAATTAGTGGATATTATTTGGTCTTTGTGAAAGTTATAGAGTCTACAAGCTATGGTGCCAATCACTGAATATTGATCACACCTGATGTACTGACGGCCTATCTCATTTCCTGAGATCCTAACAAGCCAGGAAAGTACAAATACCCCCCAAATTACCCCTTCTTGGAAAGTAGACATTCCAAGACATTTAGTAAGGGTTATGGTGAAATTTTTGAAGTTGTAATTTTTTCCCACAATTCTTTGCAAAATGAAATTTTTTTCCCCCAAAATTGTCATATGTTAATGGGTTATTTCTCACACCCAGCACATGCATACCACAAATTACACCCCAAAACACATTCTACTACTCCTCCTGAGTATGGCAATACCACATGTGTGAGTCTTTTACACAGCCTGGCCACATACAGCAGCCCAACATGTAGGGATCGCCATCAGGCATTCTAGGAGCATAAATTACACACATAATTTCTTGACTACCTCTTGCAATTTTGAAGGTCCTGGAGCACCAGGACAATGGAAACGCCCAGAAAATGACCCCATTTTGGAAAATAAACACCCCAACGTATATTCTAGGAAGCATAGTGAGTCTTTTGAACATGTCCTTTTTTCCACAAGTTTTTGGAAAATGTGGAAATAAAATGAAAACGCATTTTTTTTTTTTACACAAAGTTGTCCATTTATACAATATTTCTAACACACAGCATGTACATAGCAAAAATGACACCCCAAAATATATTCTGCTACTCCTCCCGAGTATGGCGATACCACATGTTTGACACTTTTACACAGCCTGTCCACATACAGAGGCCCAACATGCAGGGAGCACCATCAGGTGTAGGGGCATACATTTAGAATCTAATTTGACCATCTTTTACACTATTGTGAGGCACTGTGGTGGCATGGATAGGCACTGTAGTGGCACAGATGGGCAGGGTATTGGCACGGATGAGCAGTAGAGTGGCATGGATGGGCACTGTAGTGGCACGGGTGGGCACTAGTGGCATGGGTGGGCACTGTAGTGGCACGGATGGGCAGTGTAGTGGCACGGTTGGGCACTGTAGTGGCATGGATGGGCACTGTAGTGGCACGGATGGGCACTGTAGTGGCATGGATGTGTAACGGATGAGAACTGATGTGGTATGGATGAGCATGTATGAGGCACAAATGAGCCATGGATGGGGATGAATGAGCTACGGATGGGTGGGTGAGCACGGATGGCTGGGTGAGCATGGATGGATGGCTGGGTGAGCATGGATGGATGGATGGGTGAGTGGATTTTCTACACATTGTGCACACTCTTTTCACAGTTTTATTCAAGCGGAGTTCCACTCAGTGAAAAGTCAGCAGCTACAAAAAGTGTACCTCCACTCACCTGTCCCACACTCCAGTGATGCGGTCGCCCGAGGGCTCGCTCTTCTCCCCCTCCCCTTGGCGGCGCCAGCATCACAAGTTTGGGCACCCGGCTTTGGCTTCATGAATAGAATGGCCGGCGTATCTTCTGGGACCTGTGACGTGTCCCAGAAGATCGCCGTGAGGGAGGGGAAGGAAGGTGAACTTCTTTCCAGAGCCGAGGCTCTAGGAGAGGAAGTGGACCTTGGACCCTGTGAAAACAGGGTCCCCGGTCCTCCCCCCCCCCCCAAAAACAATGACATGCCAATTGTGGCATGTCAGGGGGTCACCTTCATTTAAAGCGACAGTTCCACTTTTGGGTGGAACTCCGCTTTAAGTTCACCATAATATAATTTGGATTTTATTTGTTTTACTGTATTTAATACATATCTAGGATACCACATCTATCAAGCCCTGCACTTGTACTATGTTTATTTATTCACAAAGTTTTGTATAGTCACCTTGCATGCCAGCTGCTGAATTAATTGGTGTGCTCCCTACACAATTTGTAGTTTCTATAGGAATAGCCATACTCCACAGGACCACTGGAGGCCACCATGAATAGGGCAGTTAAGTTAAAGGGGTTGTAAAGGAAGGTTTTTTATCTTAAGGCATTCTATGCCTTAAGATAAAATGCCCTCTGTGTACAGCACCCCCCCTTAGCTCTCCAAATACTTACCTGAGCCCCATCTCTATCCAGCGATGTCCATGAATTCCTCGGCCTGATTGGCTGAGAAACAGCAATGGCACCATTGGCTCCCACTGCTGTCAAACAAAGTCCAAGCCCAAAGGCCAATCAGGAGAGAGGGGGCCGGGCCAAACCACAGCTCCGTGTGTGAATGGACATGCGGAGCTGCAACTTGGCTTGGGTGCCCCCATATCAGCGTTCCCCTTTAGATTATGATATGCAGCATTCTCCTTTATGTCAGAGTTCCCTTGCACTGTAAGGGGGAATCCTGTAGACTTTGATGTATGTGAGAACTCTGTGCTGGCTGGATTATATTAGCCTGACCTACGTGTAAATGGAGAAATATGGTTTTTGACTTTTGTTTAACTTAAACACATTGCTAATAGCACTAGCTACATGCTTATAGTTTAAATATTGATATTTGCACTGTTTAGCACAGAATATGGCCATTTTAGGTACTTTTTGTGCAGTGTCAGTGGGGGGGGGGGGTCTTGGGTGAGTTCCCACACTTTTTTTTCCCAGGACTTGACCCCTGTTAACTACCTGGAAATTACCTATATATGGCAATAATTTATAAACCTATTACAGGACAATTTTATGGTCCAGTTTATTAAGGCCCCAACTAGGAATGATGTTTTGCTGGACTTGGTAATCTCAAACCATGCAGAGCTTATTACCAATAGGGTTGGGCGAAACTGTCAAAATAAAGTGAGCTCAGTCGGTAGGAGCCCTCCCATGGAGGAGGATAGGGTTGCCACATCATCCCTTTAATCCAGGACACATATGAATTACACAGGTTCTGAGGCAAATTGAATGCAGGTAAGGCACCAAGTGAGTTCAATTACCACCTTAATCAGCCACAGACCCAGTGTAATTAATGTGTGTCCTGGATTAAAGGGATGATGTAGCAACCCTACATGGGGGAAAAGGTGCACCTATACTCCCCGTGTCGAGGGCATGTAGCGGTCCCAGGAGGGGGGGTGCTCGCCCATCCCCCCCCATCCTGGCCAGCCAAGTTGCATGCTTGCATTAGGGTCTGGTTTGGATTTTAGGGGGGCCCACATCAATTTTTTTTTAATTTTGGCATGGAGTTCCCCTTAAAATCCATACCAGACCCTAAGGTCTGGACTGGGGGGGGACCCCACGCAAATTTTTTCAGTGTTTTTTTTTTTTTTTATATTTTCTTTACAAATGTAATTTTGCGCTGGCACTGTTCTAAACTTCACAGAGGTGCACCCTTTTACAGGCAGACTAAGGGGGACCCCCCCAGGCACAAGGAATATTTCATTTTTATTGTTTCACTTTAAGCATTGTTAAAATCACTGCTTCTGAAAAAACCATCCCATATAAAAGTCAGCAGCTACAAAAAGTGTAGCTGCTGACTCTTAATAATCAGACACTCACCTGTCCCTCGCTCCAGCGTTGCGGTCACCCAAGGGCTCGTTCTTCACCACTTCCCCTAGGCAGCGCCGGCATCAGGTGTCACACTTGATCAAGTGTGGGCACCCGGCTTTGGCTTCAAAGCCAGGCGCGCACTGCGTAAGCGCGAGTCGCGCTGCACCTTGTGACTGTCCGGCGTATCTTCTGGGACCTGTGAGGTGTCCCAGAAGATCGCCAAGAGGGAGGGGGAAAGGTGTACTTCCTTCCCTGAGCCGTGGCACCAGGGGAGGAAGTGGACCTGGGACCCTGTGAAAACAGGGTCCCTGGTCACCCCCCAAAAAAAAGACATGTCAATTGTGGCATGTCAGGGGGTCACCTTCCATTAAAGCAGAAGTTTTTTTTGCATTGATACATGTAAGCCTTTAAAATGAGCACTTTTGATTTTTCATGTTCGGGTCCCATAGACGGTGTTCCCTAATTACCAATATTCATATAAAAGAACATCTGGGCAGCAGTGACCATAACATGATTTCATTTAATGTAACCTGCAAGCAACAAACATATATGAGAAAGATAAAAACACTTAACTTTAGGAGAGCAAATTTTCCAAGGATGGGGGCTGCTCTGCAGGACTTAAGCCTCGTACACACGATCCGATTTTTGCATGACAGAACGTCTGTTTTTGTTGGAGGATTGTCTCATGTAGAAAGTGAAGAGCGTACTAACAATACGAAAACTTTTGTACGACCAAACTCAAAGTCAGAAGTGAAGTAATGTTTTGAATATTTCTGCATCTTTTTTTCGTTTCCGAGCATGCATAGTCTCGGTCGTGCGATTTTTTTTCGTATGCAAACTCTACTAACGGAACCAAAATCGGTCCTTGCGTTGTCTTACGAAAAAACATTTCTAGCCTGCACAACCAGCTTTTGTCTGACAGAAAAATCAAAATCCGCTGTCAAAAGGAGCATACTAACTAAAAATTTCGGACGACAGGCCATCGAACAAAAATTCCCATCCAAAAATCGGATCGTGTGTCGGCTTTAGACTGGGAGGGAATATTGGCATCGATGAACACAGGACAGAAATGGGAATTTTTTAAAAAGACTATGCAAACTCACTGCAAAGTATATTCCCGTGGGCAATACATTTAAAAGGCTAAAAATAAAACCTATGTGGCTCATGGCCAAAGTTAAAGTTATAAATGAGCTTTTAAAAAAAATATAAAAATGAAGAAACACTAATCTTTTAAATGTTACGAAGAATATAACAGAATATGTAAAAAGGAAATCAAGGACGCAAAAATTCAAAACGAATAACAGATTACAAAAGATAGCAGGACAAACCCCCAAAAAATTCTTCAAATATATTAATAGTAAAAAGGTCAGGTCTGAGCATGTAGGCCTTTTACAAAATAATCTAGAGTGCGTGACTGGGGACAAAGAGAAAGCAAACTTAATAAATACTTTCTTCAGCTCTGTGTATACAAAGGCGCATGGGGAAGATCATGTATATATAATGGGGGTGGTAGTGACACAGCCCCAAATGATCCACAATGGCTCAAAAGTGAAATGGTTCAGAAGCATTTAGACAGAATAAAGGAGGATAAAGCACCTGGACCAGATGGCATCCATCCAGGGATCCTAAAAGAATTAATTTCTGTCATTTCAAAGCCATTGTATCTCATTTTTAGGGACTCGTTAATGACTGGAATAGTACCACTGGATTGGCCTAGGGCCAACGTGGTGCCCATATTTAAAAAGGGATCAAAGTCTTTACCAATTAACTATAGACCTGTTAGTTTAAGTTCTATCGTTGGGAAGATATTGGTGGGTTTAACCTCCTTAATACTGGGCACGAAAACCCCCTTCCTACCCAGGCCATTTTTCAGCTTTGAGAGCTATCACACTTTGAATGACAATTACTCAGTCGTGCAACACTGTACCCATATGAAATTTGCGTCTTTTTTTCACACAAATAGAGCTTTCTTTTGGTGGTATTTAATCACTAGTGGGTTTCTTTTATTTTTTGTGCTATAAATAAAAAAAGATTGAAAATTTTGTGAAAAAATGCCTTTCTGTGATAAAATTTTGCACAGTGGTAATTTTTCTTCATACATTTTGGCCAAAATTTATACTGCTACATATCTTTGGTAAAAATAACCCAAAGTAGTGTATATTATTTGGTCATTGTGTAAGTTATAGAGTCTCAAAGCTATGGTGCCAGTCATTGAAAATTGATCACACCTGATATACTGACGGCCTATCTAATTTCTTGAGACCCTAGCAAGCCAGGAAAGTACAAATACCCCCCAAATGAACCCTTTTTGGAAAGCAGACATTCCAAAATATTTAGTAAGTTGCATGGTGAGTTCTTTGAAGTTGTAATTGTTTCCCACAATTTTTTGCAAAATGAAGATTATTATTATTTTTTTTTTACAAAATTGTCATATTAAAAATGCAATTTTTTTTACACAGAGTTGTCCATTTATAAGATATTTTCAACACATAGCATGTACATAGCAAAAATTACACCCCAAAATACATTCTGCTACTCCTCCTGAGTATAGCGATACCACATGTGTGAGACTTTTACACAGCCTGGCCACATACAGAGGCCCAACATTAAACTAGCACCTTCAGGCGATCTACGAGCATAAATTACACATTTCATTTCTCAACCACCTATTACACTTTTGAAGGTCCTGGAGCAGCAGGACAATGGAATTGCCCACAAAATGACCCAATTTTGGAAAGCAAACACCCCAATGTATAATCTATGAGGCATAATGAGTCTTTTGCACATTTTTTTCCAGTATATGAGAAAGATGTCCGGCGCCACGGTTGGGTGATCTTATTTATGCAGCTGCTGTTGGATCCTCTCCTAGTGGGGAGGAGATGTAATAGTTTAAAAATTAACAGCCCTTGCTCTATTAAGGGTACCTGTGTGTATGTCCACCACTAATTAACTCTCACCTTTACCAATACTCCACAATGCTAATTACAATGCTCTTTTACAAGATTCGCAGTGCATATAAATATACTGTGTAAACAACAGAAACTTTTCTATAACCTGTGTATCTCTGTGCAAAAATATACATATATATATATATATATATATATATATATATATAACAGCTGTAAACAATATCGTGTGCAAATGAGGCAATGAAGTGCAAAAAAAAAAAGTTTTCAATCCAATCTATGGACATACAATTATACGTGCAAACACTTTTTTTTGCACTTCATTGCCTCATTTGCACAAGATATTTTTTTCCAGTAGTTTTTGGAAAATGTGGGGAAAAAATGAAAACGCTTTTATTTTTACACAAAATTGTCCATTTATTAGAATTTTCCAACACATAGCATGTACATAGCAAAAATTACACCCCAAAATACATTCTGCTACTCGTCCTGAGTATGGCGATACCACATGTGAGACTTTTACAGGTGATGTTTACTGATAGGTGATGACGGTCACTGACAGGTTATTGGCGATGGTCACAGATGCGTCAGGGGGTGACTGGCGGTGGTTACAGATGCGTGAGGGGTGACTGGCGGTGGTCACTGATGGGTGATGGGTGACTAACGGTGGTCACTGATGGGTGATGGGTGACTGGCGGTGGTCACTGATGGGTGACAGGTGACTGTCGGTGGTCACTAATGGGTGACGGGTGACTGGGGGTGGTCACTAATGGGTGACGGGTGTCTGGTGGTCACTGATGGGTGACTGGTTACGGTCACTGATGGGTGAAGGGTGACTGGCGGTGGTCACTGATGGGTGATGGGTGTCTGGCGGTGGTCACTGATGGGAGATGGGTGACTGGCAGTGGTCACTGATGGGTGACGGGTGACTGGCAGTGGTCACTGATGGGTGACGGGTGACTGGTGGTGGTCACTGATGGGTGACTTTCTGTGGTCACTGATGGGTGCCGGGTGTCTGGTGGTGGTCACTGATGGGTGACGGGTGTCTGGCGATGGTCACTGATGGGTGACCAGTGACTGGCGGTGGTTACAGATGCGTGAGGGGTGTCTGGCGGTGGTCACTGATGCATGACGGGTGACTGGCGGTGGTTACAGATGCGTCAGGGGGTGACTGGCGGTGGTTACAGATGCGTGAGGGGTGACTGGCGGTGGTCACTGATGGGTGATGGGTGACTAACGGTGGTCACTGATGGGTGATGGGTGACTGGCGGTGGTCACTGATGGGTGATGGGTGACTGTCGGTGGTCACTAATGGGTGACGGGTGACTGGGGGTGGTCACTAATGGGTGACGGGTGTCTGGTGGTCACTGATGGGTGACTGGTCACGGTCATTGATGGGTAAATGGTGACTGGCGGTGGTCACTGATGGGTGATGGGTGACAGGCCACGGATGACTGGTGGGGATCACTGATGGGTGATGAGTGACAGGCCATGGCCACTGATGGGTGACAGGCCACGGTCACTGATGGGTGACAGGCCACGGTCACTGATGGGTGATGGTTAACACGACACGGTCACTGATGGGTGACACGCCACAGTCACTGATGGGTGACAGGCCACGGTCACTGATGGGTGACGGGTGACAGGCCACGGTCACTGATGGGTGACAGGTGACAGGCCACGGTCACTGATGGGTGACACACCATGGTCACTGACGGGTGATGGGCGGCACGTTACGGTCACTGATGGGTGACAGGCCACGGTCAGTGATTGGTGATGGGTGACAGGCCACGGTCAGTGGTGACGGGTGGCGGGCCACGGTCACTGATGGGTGACAGGCCATGGTCACAGATGGGTGACACGCCACGGTCACTGATGGGTGACGGGTGACAGGTGCACTTTATGATGGCAGTCTGATGACAGGTGCACTTTATGCTGACAGGTGCACTTTATGGGGGCAGATGTGGTGACTGTTGGGTGACAGGTGCATTGGGGGTGCAGGGGTGATGTGACAGGTGTATTGGTGCTTTACACAGATCAGCAACTCACTGATCCTAGCTCTTCTCTCCTCATACTGGAAACTGTGTCAGGAGAGAAGAGCTGGTAACAGTGAGTTATCGCTCTGTTTAAATTACATGTGATCGGCTGTGGGTAGATCACAGCCGATCACAAGGTAACAACCGCTGGCCAACAGCTGATACCAGTGTCGGTGACAGGCAGTGTTCCCTGGGAACACGCCGCCACCAACATGCATGCGCAGTGCGCTCCCAATCCCACACATGCGACGTGCAAATGAGGGAAGTACCATTTGGTATCAGCCGTGACTTCATCATGGCTGATCACATGGATAACAGCCATGACTAATGGCTGTTCACCCCCGTCGGTGATGCGGTGTGTCCCGGGGACACGCCGCCACAGACAGAGCCGGAATGCGTACGCCCAGTCGCAGGCAATCCCGGCTTAAAGGGCCGACGTCATACGTCGTCAACGGCAAGCGGTTAATAAAAGACCACATGGATGAGTTCTTTTTGGAAAAAAATATTTTAAGCAACAGACAGCATGGATTTATGAAAGACAGAAGTTGTCAAACAAACCTGATTTCTTTTTATGAGGAGGTAAGTAAAACCTTGGACAGAGTGGCTGTGGACGTAGTATACTTGAATTTTGCAAAAGCGTTTGACACCGTTCCCCACACATGGCTAATGTGTAAAGTAAAGGCTACAGGCTTGGAAAGATCAGTTTGTAAATGGATAGAAAACTGGCTAAAAGACAGAATTCCGAGAGTAGTGGTTAATGATTCTTATTCTGAATGGTCTAAGGTTATCAGTGGTGTACACTAAGGTTCAGTGTTGGGACCCTTACTTTTTAATACCTTTAAATTATAAATATCGGGTCTGGGATTAAAAGTACCATTTCAGTGTTTGCAGATCACATGAAGCTATGCAGTGGAATAACGTTCTTACAGGATGTCTCCAACATACAAGCCAACCTCAATGCACTGTCTAATTGGGCGACTATGTGGCAAATGAGGTTTAATGTAGATAAATGTAAAGTTATGCACTTGGGGGCTAAGAATATGCGTGCATCATACATACTAGGGGGGAGTACAACTGGGGGAATCCATAGTGGAGAAGGATCTGGGGCTTTTGGTAGATCATAAGATTAATAATGGCATGCAATATCAAGCTGCGGTTTTCAAAGCAAGCAAAATCCTTTCTTTTATTAAAGGGTAAGTTCACCTTTGATCACTGTTTTTTTCTAAATTCCAGCTACCCTATGTACCAATATAGCATTCATGTACTTTTTTTGCAAAAATATCAATGCTTTCCATTAAATCTACAGACACTTGCCTTACTGTCCTCCATCCATGTTTCTAAGCATTTTCATTCATAATGTCTTACTTTAACATAGACTATAGGTAATGACACAGGAAGGAGCTGACCAGCTGACCTCATTAGCACACAGCCTGCATCATCCACCTTCCTACCTACCGCAGACTGCCAGCTGCACGTTTTTTTAGATGAGATGCAATCAATCAGTAATCTCCCTTCTCACTAAATTCACAATTTACAATTAGACTGTATAGTGTATGGCCACGTTTATACACCTAAAATTACTAGTTGCGCTTTCAGTGCCATTAATTGTTAACGGCACACCAAATACAGAAGCAAACACACATTTTGCCATGTGAAAAAATGAGGGGCAAATGCTGCAAAAAACAGTAAAAATAAACACAACCCACAAAATGCCAAAATGTCCCATTAACTCAGTGGTTCTCAACTCCGGTCCTCGGGACCCACCAACAGGCCGGATTTTAAGTGTTACCTTGGGGAGATGCAGACTAGAATACTGCAATCACTGAGCAGCAAATTATGTCACCTGTGATGTATTTCAGTTATCCTGCAAACCTGGCCTGTTGGGGGGTCCGGAGTTGAGAACCACTGCATTAACTACATGTAGTGCAGCCAATTGAAATCAACGGGTTGCCCTATGCGTGTCACAGGAAAACCGAGACACAAAACGTTCACTCCCATTATGCTAGATGTTAATGGGGCCTGAAAGTGAAATTGGTGCGGTAACACAAGAACAATGAGGCTCCATTCACATCTGTGCGTTTCCTTGCATTTCAGAAATGTGCTACACCAAAAATCGCAGTTAAAAAACGCACCAAGCTCCGATCTAAAAAAAGTTTTGAAGCTTCTTTAGGGCAATTGCTGCATGTAGGGTGGCCCATTCAGGTGGATGGGCTGCCCTATGTGTGATGAGTGAAAATGCTCAAACGCCTCCCCACCCGACTAAAAAAAAAAGAAACCGCATGTGGGAATTTCCGCTATGCAGAGATGTGGCCATAGATTGCATAGTGTATGGGCATCTTTATACAAGTACAGTATCTCACAAAAGTGAGTACACCCCTCACATTTTTTAAAATATTTTATTATATCTTTTCATGTGACAACACTGAAGAAATTACACTTTGCTACAATGTAAAGTAGTGAGTGTACAGCTTGTATAACACTGTAAATTTGCTGTCCCCTCAAAATATCTCAACACACAGCCATTAATGTCTAAACCACTGGCAACAAAAGCGAGTACACCCCTAAATTAAAATGTCCAAATTGGGACCCAAAGTGTCAATATTTTGTGTGGCCACCATTATTTTCCAGCACTGCCTTAACCCTCTTGGGCACAGAGTTCACCAAAGCTTCACAGGTTGCCACTAGAGTCCTCTTCCACTCCTCTATGACGACATCATTGAGCTGGTGGATGTTAGAGACCTTGCGTTCCTCCACCTTCCGTTTGAGGATGCCCCACAGATGCTGGTTTAGGTGTGGAGACATGCTTGGCCAGACCATTACCTTTACACTCAGCTTCTTTAGCAAGGCAGTGGTCATCTTGGAGGTGTGTTTGGGCCGTTATCATGTTGGAATACTGCTCAGTCTCCGAAGGGAGGGGGTCATGCTCTGCTTCAGTATGTCAGAGTACATGGTTCCCTCAATGAACTGTAGCTCCCCAGTGCCGGCAGCACTCATGCAGCCCCAGAACATCACACTCCCACCACCATGCTTGACTGTAGGCGAGACACACTTGTCTTTGTACTCCCCACCTGGTTGCAGCCACACATGCTTGACACCATCTTAATCAAATACGTTTATCTTGGTTTCATCAGACCACAGGACATGATTCCAGTAATCCATGTCCTTAGTCTGCTTGTCTTCAGCAAAAGTTTGCAGGCTTTCTGGGATTACAGCCATGCCATCAATTTAATGCAGTGTGCAGAATATGGTCTGAGCACTGACAGGCTGGGGGGGGGGGGGGGGGGGGGGGGGGGGGGGGGGGGGGGGGGGGGGGGGGGGGGGGGGGGGGGGGGGGGGGG
>BLSH010406064.1:29077-40611 GCA_018402905.1 Glandirana rugosa
TAGTCGTGGGACTAATAGTCATGTCGGGGTCGTCACGGGCCTTCACTGTAGTTAGTCACGGGTCTTCACTGTGACTAGTCACGGGTAGTCACAACGGGAAGTCGTACCGTATAATCACGGAGGAGTAGTCACGGTGGATTGGTCACGGGAAGTCGCGGTGGAGTAGTCACGGGTATTCACGGCGGAGTAGTCACGGGCAGTTACGTTGGACAGTCACGGCGGAGTAGTCACGTGTAGTCACTTCCTCTTTTTAATAGGTAAATGTTTTAAATGACTGTTTGATTCTTTGCGAAAACAAAAAGTTTTAAAAACACAAAATAGTAAAAAATTATTTATTTGTGTGTCGACCCTAATATATGGTGGTTTTCTTTCGAGATTTGGTGGTATATAATCCCAGCTGTGTGTTTATTTATTAAAAAATGATAAAACACAAAAATTTTGAAAAACAAAAGCGTTTCTTAGTTTGTCAGTAAATTTTGTAAATGGATAATTTTTCTCCTTCACTGATGTGCACTGATGAGGCGGCACTGACAGGTTGCATTGACGGGCACTGATGAGGCGGCACTTATGGGCACTGATGAGGTGGCGCTGAAGGGCACTGGTTAGGTGGCACTGATGAGGAGGCACTAATATGCCATGCTGAAGGGCAACACTGATGGGCACTGATCAGTGTCACTTCTGGGCACTGATTGATGTCACTTCCGGGCACTGCTGGGGCTGTACTGATAATCAGGGTGCTGATGATCAGTGCCCTGATTATCTGTAGAGTCTTCGCTGTGAGGAGATGCCGCTGATCAGCTCTCCTTGCCTCACACTCTGTCAGTGTGAAGCAAAGAAAGCCGGTAAACGCCACTTCCGTATTTACATGTGATTGGACACAGTCGATCACATGGGTAAAGAGCCGCGTCATCGGCTCAGTTTGTAAAGGCAATATTTAATTTGTTTAAATAAGAATAAGAACATGTTCTATTAACCTGTTCAGTGTAATAGTCCTCCACTAGCGCTCTGGGCCCCTCCCCCCCGCCGAGTGCCCCTATAGCAAGCCTCTTGGTTTTGCACAAAGCAGCCCTGATCCTCCTCTTCTCGGGTCCCACACGGGTGCTCTGGGTCACTTTCTCCTGCCGAGTGCCCCCATAGCAAGCCGCTTGCTATGGTGGCACTCATGCATGCTTGCTTCTGAGCCCCACTCTGTGTCCATAAGACACAGTAATCGTGGCTCAGCCCCGCCCCTCCCACTTGGTGTGATTGACAGCAGTGGGAGCCAATGGCTCCTGCATCTCAGCCAATGAGGTATGAGAGATACAGGTGAGCGTTGGCTTTCGTGCACAACGCTGGATCGAGATCGGACTCAGGTGAGTATTTAACTTCCCCCTGCTTTTTGTGGCAGCAGGAAATCCTCTATCCTATGGTAAAAAGTGGGTTGGCAAGAGGGATCCTTATCTCTTATCTGAGTGCTTTCCACAGGGAGAGAGAGAAGTCTGTTCCTGAAGGTCTCACCTGGGCCTATTGTCTGACTGATAACCTCACTCATTGGAAAGCACTCAGATAAGAGACCAAGGATTGATTTCTCCATAGTACCTGCTGCACAGATCATCTAGCAGTGTCCCAGTCTTCTGCCAGCGGTGGCTTCAGCGATCCATCACCAATCACAGTGAGAGGCTCCTGGCAGCTCCAGCGGCTTTAGCGGTCCACCCAGCGGCAGTTCACACTCCCTTTACTTCCATCTGTACATTTAAAGAGTCCACCAGCGTACAAATGCCTCCCAGAGTCTTCCAAGCAGCCAAACAGACCACCAACACCCCTTGGCGTACTTGGATAAAAAATTCAAAAAGGATGTTCAATGATTGAACACTGCAGACCAGACTACAAAATGTAGCAACAAACTCAAAATAGGAACAGCAAAACACATAAGACAGTATATAAAATTACAACCTTGTCAGAAAAGGTGAACTAACACCAAACATCCTCCCCACTGCACTTACCTCTGTCGGTGATGAGCTGTCAGTGCTCACTCAGCAAGTGTAGCAGTTCGGGGTGTTTGTAATCCTCTCTCTTCTTCCCCTTCTTTCTGTAGAACTTCTGGGACAGATCAGAGCAGTTCCAATTGGTCAAAGTGGTCATGTCCTGGCAATGACCAATCAGAATGACTCTGATCCATCCCAGAAACACTACAGATAGAGGGGGAGGATGAGCGGGGATTTCAAATCCGTTACACCAGCTGCATGGGCAATGACCGCTAATCATCCTCGGGGGCAAGTGCAGGGGGTGGAAAGGAGTGTGGTGAGAGGGGGGTTGGGAGGTTGTAGAGCATTAGTTTACATTTTACATTTCATCCTGAAGGCACCAGCAGCTCTAAAGTGAGCACTCCATACCAGACTACAAAATGTAGTCTCACACTCAAAATAGAACTACAAAACGTTCACCTTTACCCATTATGTATAAAACTACAACCTTGTCAGAAAAATGAAAAGGTCTTGGCGCCTGGGCTTTTGTCAGCCATCCATATACACCTGGTACTTGCTGACCGCGCTATAGCTGAAAGACCGCTACAGCCCAGTCACCCAGTTCTTGGAGGGTGAGAGGCTCCTGGCCCACTGGACCCCCACGCGCCCCTGGGGCACAATATGTGATTGAGGTAATAGGCCAATCACAGTGGCCCTTTACCATGTGCCCAGCTGTGTCCAATCAGATGTTCACGTGTAAACAAATGCTGGTTATCTGAATTTTCTTTCCTCAGCGCTGTTACAGCACAAGGAAAGGAAAGCCAACAACCTACTATCCTGTGACAAGGGAAATTTACACTGATAATCAGGGCACTAATTATCAGTGCAAACCCATCAGTGACATATATCAGTGCCCATCGGTTGTGCCTGGGCTCTGTTACCACGTGTTTCACCTCTTCATAATAACACATCTGGGCAAAGACAAGCTTGTCCTGAAAATTGTATGTTAGTGCAAATAAGAAAAGTATCTCGGGCAGTACTCAATTCTTTGTGTATAGTCAAACAAAACCAAAGAAAATTTGCAGCTCAACTTACTGACCAGCGTGCAACCAGCTGAATTCTCCTGTCTAACAGCATACCTTAAAAACAGGAGTTTGGTTTGCACACATTTGCAAATACATGACAAAAAAGAGCTTTCCTGAGCGTGCCACCGTCCTAAATTTGTCCCCAATTTTTCTTTCCAATTTGCAAATACATGTGTAAGCTGCAGAGCCACTTCACGGCACCCCAGTATCATCTGCAGTCCTAACACTAAATTTTGAGAGCCTCCATAGTAGCAACACATTAATAATAATGGATAGATTAACCACTTGACCACTGGGCACTTAAACCCCATTCCTAACCCGACCAATTTTCAGCTTTCAGTGCTCTCACATTTTGAATGACAATTACTCAGTCATACTACACTGTACACATAGGAAATTTCTGTCCTTTTTTCACACACATAGAGCTTTCTTTTGGTGGTATTTAATCATCATTGGAGTTTTTATGTTTTGCACTATAAATGGAAAAAGACCAAACATTTTGTTAAAAAATGCATTTTCTTTGTTTCTGTTATAATATTTTGCAAATTAGTAATTTTTCTTCATACATTTTGGCCAAAATTTATACTGCTATATATCTTTGGTAAAAATAACCCAAATAAGTGGATATTATTTGGGCTTTGTGAAAGTTATAGAGTCTACAATCTATGGTGCCAATCTCTGAAAATTGATCACACCTGATGTACTGACGGCCAATCTCATTTCTGGAGACCCTAACAAGCTAGGAAAGTACAAATACTCCCCAAATGACCCCTTTTTGGAAAGTAGACAGTCCAAAGTATTTAGTAAGAGGCATGGTGAGTTTTTTGAAGTTGTAATTTTTTTTCCCACAATTCTTTGCAAAATGAAGATTTTTTTTTTCACAATATTGTCATATTAACAGGTTATTTCTCACACCCAGAAAATGTATACCACAAATTACACCCCAAACACACGTTCTACTACTACTCCTGAGTATGGCGATACCACGTGTGGGACATTTTCACAGCCTAGCCACATAGAGAAGCCCAACATGCAGGGAGCACTGTCAGGCGTTCTAGGAGCATAAATTACCCATCTAATTTCTTGAGTTCCTTTTGCATTTTTGAAGGTCCTGGAGCACCAGGACAATGGAAACACCCAAAAAATGACCCCATTTTGGAAAGCAAACACCCCAACGTATGTTCTATGAGGCAAAATGAGTCTTTTGAACATGTAATTTTTTCCACAAGTTTTTGAAAATGTGGAAAGAAAATGAAAACACATTTTCACGGATGAGAACTGATGTGGTACGGATGAGCATGAATGAGGCATAAATGAGCATGGACGGGGTGGATGAGCTGTGGATGGGGATGACTTAGCACGGATGCATGGGTGAGCATGCATGGATGGGTGAGCACGGGTGCATGGCTGAGCACGGATGCATGGCTGAGCACGGATGCATGGGTGAGCACAGATGGATGGCAGAGCACGGATGCATGGGTGAGCACAGATAGATGGGTGAGCATGGATGCATGGGTGAGCATGGATGCATGGGTGAGCACGGATGCATGGGTGAGCACGGATGCATGGGTGAGCACGGATGCATGGCGGAGCACGGATGGATGGGTGAGCATTAATGCATGGGTGAGCACGGATGCATGGGTTAGCAGGGATGCATGGGTGAGCATGCATGCATGGATGAGCATGGATGTATGGGTGAGCACAGATGGCTGGCAGAGCACGGATGGATGGGTGAGCATGCATGAATGGGTGAGCACGGATGCATGGGTGAGCACAGATGCATGGGTGAGCACGGATGCATGGGTGAGCACGGATGCATGGGTGAGCACGGATGCATGGCGGAGCACGGATGCATGGGTGAGCACGGATGGATGGGTGAGCATTAATGCATGGGTGAGCACGGATGGATGGGTGAGCATGCATGCATGGATGCATGAGTGAGCACAGATGGATGGCAGAGCACGGATGCATGGGTGAGCATGGATGCATGGCGGAGCATGGATGCATGGGTGAGCATGGATGAGCATGCATGCATGAGTGAGCACAGATGGATGGCAGAACACGGATGCATGGGTGAGCACGGATGCATGGATGAGCACAGATGAATGGGTGAGCACGGATGAATGGGTGAGCACAGATGGATGGGTGAGCACAGATGGATGGGTGAGCACAGATGGATGGGTGAGCACGGATGAATGGGTGAGCACAGATGGATGGCAAAGCATGGATGCATGGGTGAGCACAGATGGATGGGTGAGCACGGATGGATGGGTGAGCACAGATGCATGGGTGAGCACGGATGCAAGGGTGAGCACAGATGGATGGCGGAGCACGGATGCATGGGTGAGCACAGATGGATGGCGGAGCACGGATGCATGAGTGAGCACAGATGGATGGCGGAGCATGGATGCATGGGTGAGCACAGATGCATGGATGAGCACAGATGGATGGTGGAGCATGGATGCATGGGTGAGTACAGCTGGATGGGTAAAAACAGATGCATGGGTGAGCATGGATGAGGCTGGATGGGTGAGCATGAATGCATGGATGAGGCTGAATGGGTGAGCGTGGATGAGGCTGGATGGGTGAGCGTGGATGAGGCTGGATGGGTGAGTGCATGGATGGCTGGTTGGGGTGTCACAGAACTGGCACATAGCTGCAGAGAGGTGAGAGACAAGCCAGATATCTGCTGGCTTGTTTACATCTGATCGCTCCCTTCATTTGACGGAGCGATCACGTGGTAAACGGCCGCTGTGAGCAGCCATTTACCGCGATCCATAATTTCCGGCGGTCACAGATACTCCTGGGTGCGTGCAATTCTAGAAGGACATTATAGTATGCCCTCCCAGAACAATGGATCCACCTTGCGACCGTGTTTCTACATGACACGGTCGGCAAGTGGCTAAGAGCAGGTTTGCCTGGAGGGAGCCCACCCCTCTTTAAAGGCACAGGGGTGCACTGGACATGCAGCATTTAGCACAATGGCAGCAAAGGTGTCCAGTGCATCCCTTCACCAGTATTTCAACACTACAAACAGTCACTGCCCCCACCTATAACTGGCCTTTTTTTATACACATCTCACAAAAAGAATGAGTGTGATTGGCCTGCTATAAACAGATTTTTTTTTACATGAACCACTTGCCGACCGTCAACCGCAGGTTGACGGCGACAAGATGGCTCTCCTGGGCAAACCGCCGTCATCTGACAGCGGCTGCCAGGTCGCGCACTGTGAGCGCGCGCGCGCCGCTGGAGGCACGCTTGTGCGCTCACTGTGTCCGGGGAGGGCCAGGGAGCGGGTGCGGCAGATTCGATCTCCGCCCGCTACCCGCGATGCCCCCCCGGAGTGAAAGAACGGAGGTCCGCGTAAGTAAACACGGACCTCCGTTCTGTTAGAGGGGGAAGGGAGTGATGACAGCCTTCCTCTACATGGAAGCTGTGATCACTCCCCTCCCCCTGCCAGTCAAACACTAAGACAGTTAGAACACGCCCAGGGAACATAGTTAACCCTTAGAGCGCCCCCTGCAGGTTAACCCCTTCACTGCCAATGGCATTTACACAGTAATCAGTGCATTTTTATAGCACTGATCGCTGTATAAATGCCAATGGTCCCAAAAAAGTGTCAAAATGTTCCGACATGCCCGTTGCAATATCGCAGTACCGCTAAAAATCGCAGATCGCCGCCATTACTAGTAAAAAATAAAAAAAATAATAAAAACCCCAGAAATTAATTCTCATAATCCGTAAACGCGGCAATTTTTGCGCAAACCAATCAATAAACGCCAATATATATGTATAATTCCCGCGCTCACCTCTAAACTTAATATATAAATTATGGTAGGTAATAAAACCACAAAATCTGAAATGCGTCTAGAATAAATGAATGATATTGGCAGCACGCACAACAAACAAGATCAGTTTGTAACGAGTCCACAGCAATATATAATGTAGCAGCGTCAATAGGATAAATGTCCAAATTCAAATTAACCACTGTGAAAAATGGCCCACATAGAAAACGTAATCTCTATAGGATAAATGTCCAAATTCAAATTAACCACTGTGAAAAATGGCCCACATAGAAAATGTATTCTCTGAGGTGTGTCCGGGGGAGAAAAACAATGCAGACATCAGATCATGCATCCACTGGTGGTAATGGGATATATGCTTACCAGACTCAGGTGGAAAATAGGCTCAAGAGATATAAGGAGGTCAGCACTCCCGACCAGGTCCCCTTGTCAGCCGTGTGGGATCACAAAACGCACATCACCATCTGGGGTCCCGATGACGACCTAGGAGTCGAAACGCGTAGGAACTGGTTTCCCTTCTGTCACACCTGATTCTTGTATTGAAGAGCTCTGTTTTATTTGACTTGAAGTAAGTGTTCTTAATCCTTTTTGTAATAAAAAAATATCTCAACAGTATTATGCTATGGTGGGTTCTTTCTTTTGTCTCCCACCATGTGAGCCTTTTTGGTACTGCTTCCACGACCAATTCCAAAACAGGAGGGCCTTGGATTTCCTCATGAATGGCTGGTGATGTGCGTTTTGTAATCCCACACGACTGACAAGGGGACCTGGCCGGGAGTTCTGACCTCCTTATATCTCTTGAGCCTATTTTCCACCTGAGTCTGGTAAGCATATATCCCATTACCACCGGTGGATGCATGTTCTGATGTCTGCATTGTTTTTCTCCCCCGGATACACCTCAGAGAATACGTTTTCTATGAGGGCCATTTTTCACAGTGGTTAATTTTGAATTTGGATATTTATCCTATTGGCGCTGCTACATTATATATTACAATCAATAAACGCCGATTGCGATTTTTTTATCACAAATATGAGGAAGAATATAAATCGGGCAAAACCGATGAAAAAAATGTTTTTTTATATATTTTTTTTCATTTGTATTTTAGCAAAAAGTAAGAAATTTGTTTTTTTTTTTTTTTTGCAAAATTGTTGCTCTTCTTTTGTTTATAGCGGCGATCAGAAATGACGCAGCGGTGATCAAATACCACCAAAAGAAAGCTCTATTTGTGGGAAAAAAAGGACACAAATTTTGTTTGGGTACAACGTCGCACGACCGCGCAATTGTCAGTTAAAGTGACGCAGTGCCGAATCGCAAAAAGGGCTCTGGTCAGGAAGGGGGCAAATCCTTCCGGGGCTGAAGTGGTTAAATATTATATTTTTTCAGTAGAAATCCATACACACACACTAGTTAATGGCCCTCCTACAACCCTCCTTTTTCCCCTCTCGTCTGTTTGGAACAAACAGTGCATGTTAGTGGCAGTCATGTACACTGCAGAGCTCATAGTCCAAAGCCCATGGACTAGAGCATAAAGTTTAAAGCCCATAGCTCAGAGGATACAGTCTAAAGCTTAAAGCCTATAGCTCATAGCCTAAAGTCCAAAGCTCATTGCCCATAGCCAATGGCCCATAGCTCACAGCCCACAGCAGGAAGTCAGATCACAAAAAAATGGAGATTTGGAGGAGTTTGAGATCAGTAAAAATCAAATTTTTGGGATAAGAACACATACCTGCATCGGATATTTTTTAAACCAGAGTTTAGTGTCACTTTTTTTAACATCTAACAAAGGAGCGTGATTGGCTGGCTATAAGGGGAGGAGGAGGCTGGATTTTTTTAGTTTACACTAAACAATATTTTTTTTTTGTAAAAATCAATATACATCATCCACTGGTTAATGGCCCTCCTACACCCCTACTTTTTTCCCTCAAGTCGGGAACATGGATAAGAGAGGGGTTTGGGAGGTCTGAACCTCCCCAGAACAGTCTTTGACTGCCTGTTATTGGGGAAGGCTGTAAAAAAACGGTTCTGATATAGCCAATCTTTGATTGGCTGAGCTCAGGGCACTGGCAGTCTGTCACACTGCTGCTCTTTCCCCCTCCTCCCGGCAGACGGCTTCGGGCGGGACTTCTCTCCTCCACATGTAGTAAATCATGGCAACTACTGTGCGGGGCTCTGACTTTGTGATAAGAAGAATGGGTGATTTTCACAGCAGCAGGGTGTATTTTAAAATGTCAGAACGGGCATTCGGGTAAAGAGAAGTTACTAAACAGCTTTATGTGAGGGGAGAGAGAGAACTTGGTCTGTGGGAATGTAGGAAACCCAACACATCAAATCCATCACATAACGGTAGTTGATCCTCACTGACTTGTGCTGATATAACTATAATGTGATTGCTGCTGGATCCCCTCTAGTCTGCAATCCTCTTCTACAGCTCACAGTACATTCACATGGGCACACAGGGCAAATAGTCTGCTGCATTCAGAGCATGCAGCTAAATTGCACTTCTGAACGCAACAACAACACTATGTACTATAGCAGTGTATAAACTGGCTGATTAGTGGGGGTCAGTTTGTGTCCAGCCCCCGTTCACATCTAGGCATTTGTGATCATAGGCAGAATTGCTGCGATTCTGCCCACAACTCCAAATCACACTGCAATCCTGGTAAAACACAGCACACATGTTTTTGTGCCGTTCATTGGCACTTAACCACTTCAGCCCCGGAAGGATTTCACACTTTAGGACCAGATCAGTTTTTGCGATTCGGCACTGCGTCACTTTAACTGACAATTGCGCGGTCCTGTGACGTTGTACCCAAACTAAATTTGCGTCCTTTTTTTCCCACAAATAGAGCTTTCTTTTGGTGGTATTTGATCATCTCTGCATCATTTCTGATGACCTCTATAAACAAAAGAAGAGCGACTATTTTGCAAAAAAACAAAACAAATTTCTTACTTTTTGCTAAAATACAAATCCAAAAAAAAATATAAAAAATTTTTTTTTCCATCGGTTTTGGCCGATTTATATTCTTCCTCATATTTTTGGTAAAAAAAAAATCGCATTCGGCGTTTATTGATTGGTTTGCGCAAAAAACTATGAGAATTTCTGGGGTTTTTATTTTTTTAAATTTTTTACTAGTAATGGCGGCGATCTGCAATTTTTAGCAGTACTGCGATATTGCAGCGGACCGTTTTGACACTTTTTTGGGACCATTGGCATTTATACAGCGATCAGTGCTATGAAAATGCACTAATTACTGTGTAAAGGTCATTGGCAGTGAAGGGGACAACCTGCAGGGGGCGCTCTAAGGGTTAACAGTGTTCCCTGGGCGTGTTCTAACTGTATGTGGGCTGGCCTGGCTGGGGAAAGGGGATGATCACGGCTTCCATATAGAGGAAGCCTGTGATCATCGCCCTTCCCCCTCTAACAGAACTGAGATCCGTGTTTACATACACAGACCTCCGTTCTTTCACTGGGGGGGGCATCGCGGGTAGCCGACGGCGATCGAGCACTAGTTATCGTAGCCATCGTCGTATGACGGTGGTTTGCGATAACGAGCCACTCTGTCGCCGTCAGACTGCGGTTGGCGGTCGGCAAGTGGTTAAAATGAGGTGCAGTTTTGCCACAGCTGTCACACAAAGCTTGTCGCCCAAAAAGGAGCAGGAGCTTTTTTTGGGCGATAAATTTCATGCAATGTGGTTTACCATGCAACAGTTGCAGCAAAATCACACCACATTTTATGTGCCATTAAAGATGAATGGCACGAAAAATGTGCATACTATATTTTGCCAGGATTGCAGTGCTATTTGGAATCATGGACAGAATTGTAGCAATTCCACCTGTGATCACAAATCACTAGATGTGGATTAAGAATGGGCTTGGGTGAGTTTGGATGGAACCTGCCAGGAAGCTGTCACTGCAGATCGCCAATTATAGACAGCGACAGCGTGTGTATGTGCAGCTACCGGTCAGGAAACGCCTCACTGCCTGTGATTGGCGGTGTGCAGTGACAGCTTCCTGGCGGGTTTGATCCGAACACACCCGAGCCCATCACTTATGTGGATGAAAGCTTACTCAGAACAAAGTGTCTGCATCCAGGGTCAGTCAGAGATTCTGTTCACATGTACGTTGCATGTGAACAGCGGTACTGGTGATTGATTTGTGCAGAGTAGAGATCTGACAGCTGCTGCTAACAGCCCTTCCTGGTCACACTCGGTGACACTTTACAGCCGGTGCCAGTCTGGGCAAGTCTGGGTTCGCACTTGTCAAATGCATATACATGCATTATGTTAGAGCAAATGATTGATTGTGAATGGGCTGCCAGCAGACTAAACAAAAAAGTGAACAAATTCCTCCATCCACACAGCTGGGATGGATGGACCAATCCTCCCCCCACCCCCATTGTATTCTGACAGCAGGGCCCTCATAATACACTGATCAGTGGCTGTGGCTGCTGATCACCAAAGGTTTTCCAACTTGTCCATTCAACAGAAGTTGACCTGACAATCAGCTTCTGTCAAGTAGAGGGCCACACGCACTTTAAAATTCATCCACTCCCTGCTGAATCAGCCAGATTTTACTATGTCTGTGGCCAACTTTATTGTGCTAGGGTGCCATTCATAAGGTATGGCACTGCAGCACACCAACACACATAACTTGTTACCGCAATGCCATAATGTTAACCCAGACCAAAGCACCAAATAGCAT
>BLSH010406064.1:52429-66874 GCA_018402905.1 Glandirana rugosa
CGTCAACCGAAACTCATGAGAATTCCCGGTCTATAGCCGGAATCGGTATGAAAAAGTTTCTGGAAACCGAAGCTGTGCGAAGCCAAAGGTCTTTGAAAAAGTATGGCTAAAGCCGAGATCTGGCCCGTAAGAGTACTCAAAGCCAACTGCTTATTCAGACCTTCCTGTAAAAAGGTCAGTACCCTGGAGACTACAAACGAGCGAGGGTTATAGCCCTCCGCCTCGCACCAAGCAATGTAAGCCTTCCAGGTGCGGTGATAAATCTTGCGAGAGGTTCACTTGCGAGCTTTCAACAGAGTGGGGATCACGGAGTCGGCCACTCCTCTATCCCTTAGCACCTGGGACTCAATAGCCAAGCCGTCAAAGCCAGCTAGGGTAAAGCAGGGTGCAAGATGGGCCCTTGAGACAGGAGGTCGTCTCGTATCGGAAGCCGCCAGGGGACGTCTGCCACCATTTGCAGCACGTCGGCGTACCAGGTGCACCGAGGCCAATTCCTTCCATCACTATTCTGCGCACCAATCTCGGAAGCAGACGTATGGGAGGAAAAGCGTACAGGAGGCGATAACGGCTCCAGGAAGCCAACAGGGCATCCGTGGCCACTGCCAACGGATCCTTCGTCCTGGATACAAAAGTTCTCACCTTGTGATTGAACCTGGACGCCATGAGATCCACATCCGGTGTCCCCCACTTGTGGCAAATCTGACTGAACACCTCCGGGTGAAGGGACCACTCCCCCTGGTCCAGCTCCTGGCGACTGAGAAAGTCCGCCTGCCAGTTCTCCACACCTGGGATGTAAACCGCAGAGATTGCCGGAACGTGGAGTTCCGCCCAACGCAGAATCAGAGCTGCCTCCGCAGCCGCCGCTGGGCTCCAAGTGCCGCCCTGATGATTCACATACGCCACCGACGTGGCATTGTCCGACTGAATTCGAATCGGACGGCCTTGCAATCTCCTTGTCCAATGAAAAAGACACAGTCTGATTGCTCTTAGCTCCAGCACGTTGATGGGTAGGCAGGCCTCCTGGGCCGACCAACGACCCTGAGCTGATAGCTGCTCCAGGACTCCTCCCCAACCCGTCAGACTGGCGTCCGTGGTGATTACCGTCCACTGAAGGGGCAGGAACGACTTTCCCCGAGAGAGGGCCGAGTCCCGCAACCACCAAGTGAGGGACGCCCTGGTCTGAGGGCCCAGCCGGATCAGAAGATCCAACGACCGGTGGGACTTGTCCCATTGAACCAGAATTGCTCGCTGGAGCAAACGAGTGTGACTCTGGGCAAAAGGTATCGCCTCGAACGACGAGACCATGAGCCCCAGCACCCTCATACAGAACCGAAAGGAAGACCGGCGGCGTGATAGGAGGGTGCGCACAGCCGACTGTAAGCTCTGTAGCTTTGTTGGAGGGAGAAACACCTTCGCTTGTTCCGTGACCAGAATGAGACCCAGGTACTCCAGACGGCAGGAAGGAGACACCGACGACTTCTGCAGGTTGAGTAACCAGCCGAAGTCCCGCAATGAGACCATTGCGATGTTCACATTCTCCTCCAGGGCAGAGACAGAGTCCGCTCGCAGGAGCAGATCGTCCAGGTACGCCACTATGGCAATGCCCCTCTGACGCAGCAACGCCAACACCGGGGCCAGTATCTTCGTGAACACCCGGGGCGCGGAGGTCAGGCCGAAAGGGAGAGCTACAAATTGAAAATGGCGATCCCCAACAGCGAACCGCAGGAATCGCTGATGTCGCGGATGGATGGGTACATGGAGGTACGCATCCTTTATGTCCAATGATGCCAGGAATTCCCCCTGGTGCAGGGCGGCCACGACCGACCGAACAGACTCCATCCGGAACTTTCGCGCCCTGACAAGCTTGTTTAGGGCCTTCAGGTCCAGGATGGGCCAAAATCCGTCCCCTTTTTTGGGTACCACAAAAGGATTTGAGTAAAAGCCTCGAAACCTCTCTCCTGGGGGAACCGGTACGATCACTCCCTGATCTGAGAGAGCCTGCACCGCCCTGGAAAGGGCCAGCCTGCGCTCCAGTGGGAAGTTTAAATTTGATGGGAAGAACCTGTCTGGGGGTAGAGTGATGAACTCTATCCTGTACCCGGTGGACACCACCTCGCAGACCCAGCGGTCGGAAATGCGAGCCAGCCACCGGTCTGCGAACCCCAGAAGACGTCCCCCCACCCGACAATCGGGTGGGGGCGACCCATCAGGCTGAGGAAGACTTGTCTTCCGTCTTTCCTGGTTTGCGCTGCCACTGCCGGCGTCCGGCCCCTGCAGCAACCTTACTGGAACGGGTTCCCTTGCTTGCCGCGCCTGATGCGCGAAAAAAAGCTTCATCTGACCAGACGTAGAAGGCTCCTGCCTACGGCGAAAATCACGCCTGCGGGGCTCAGGGAGGAAAGTACTCTTGCCTCCCGTGAAATCCTTAATGATCTCAAGCCGCGAGCCAAATAGGCGCCCACCCTGAAAGGGAAGATCAGCCAAACCTAGTTTGGAAGCGTGGTCACCCGACCAGGATCGCAGCCAAAGAGTTCTGCGAAGCCTAATGGCCGATATAGAAATTCTGGACAATAAGGGCAGAACATCCACCGCCGCATCACAGAGGTAATTAATCCCCTGGAGTAAAAACTCAGCCTTCTGCGGTGCCTCCATAAGGCGACCTTCGGTCAGGTCCGACTTAAGTTCCTCCATGCACTCCGAAAGGTACTGCACTGCCATGGCCGCAGCCAAAGCAGGTCGCACCGCAGAGCCCGCGTTCAAGAACAAGGACTTCAGAAGTGCCTCTGTTCTTCTATCGGCAGGATCCTTGAAGGAAGGAGTCCCTTCCATAGGAATGGTAGTCGCCTTAGTAAGGCGTCCAATAGGCAGATCCACCGCAGGAGATTCCCATTTCTTCAGGAAGCTCTCCTCAAAGGGATAGCGTTCAGAAAAGCGTGCAGTCAGTGAGGGGGAACAGCGTGGTTGTTGCCATTCACGATATAGGAAATGGTCAAAAAACTCATTGTAAGGATAGGACTTGGGGGCCTTGGGGGGCCTAGAAGACCCGCACACATAGGCAGACAGCGATTCGCCCACTTGATCCAACTGCAACTTGGTGCGAATGCCAGCGATAATGGTGGCGACCAGCACATTGTCCTGGTCAGCCACAGGCTCTTGGTCCTCAGTACCCATGTCACCACCCGTTTCCTCATCAGACAAGTCCCCCGGGGTCCCTGAGACCCTAGAAGAAGCCCCCTCCGGCTCAGAATCTTCCCCCGAGGATAAAGGGGGGTGAGGGGGCCGCTTCCCCACATGGAAGAAATTCAGCGAGGACATCCCGCAGCTGGGTGAGAAAAGCCCTTTGGTCAGACTGCGTGGCTGCTGAAGCCACCTCAGTAGGTTCAGCAGGGAGATCAGCCATTATAGAGGGATGGATGGATGGATGGATGGATGGATGGATGGAAGGAAGGGATGCCCCGCACACAGCCATACACCCATAGGATCCAGAGGACAGCACCCCACCGCCACCAGTACCCAGAGGGAGCCCAGCTACTTGCTGTTTCCGCTGCCCGTTAGCGCCGATCGTTCAGGAAAAATGCCTCTGTCAGCCGCCGTTTTCTGTGAGGAGAAGCTGCAGCCACGTGTAGAATGCAGAGCATGCAGTGAAGATGGCCGCCAGGAAGCACTAGAGGGCGAAACACACCTCTCAGGCAACGTGCAGTACCGAATATGGCCGCTCCAAGCGCTAGAGGGAAAGCCCCATAGGCTGGATATGTCCGCGGCTACGGCAAAATGGCGGCGGTCCGCCGCAAAATGGCGGCCGAAGGACCGCATGGCAATGCTGGACGAGAAGGCTGAACGAAGGTACAGCGCTGGGGAGGGGGGTGGGGGCGGCAGGGGGCAAGATGAGAGGCTGATCCCCACCGGTGGCTACCCCGGACAGCTACAGGAGCAGTGGAAAAAAATTGCATTTGCGGATGTCGGGCCCTCTTCACTCCCCGTGCGGGGAGGAAGGCAGGGCGCTCACTTACCAGTCCGACGCCACAGTAGCCACCTGGGTGCAGACTTTCCACCCTCGGCGGGGGGTACGCTGCAGGCCCAGAGTCACCCTGCCGAACTTATCGGGAAGGGGACCAAAATGGGGGATCTCGCCCCGGGCCACCCGCACGGAACGGGTAAGATGCGGCGGGTCCCTGTGTTGGGGCCGGCTTCGCATCATGTTGGCCAGGTCGGGGAAAGTACAGAGCACCAGGACTCTCGATGCCCCGATCGGCTTCTTGATAGCAGATCATCTTGATTGCAGCAAAAAGAAAATAAAAAAGAAAATGGTCACAATAGGACCGCAGTTCCCTATAAGGAAGCCAGGTCAACTCCTTGCGAACTAGGCATTGAAACTGAAGAGCTATTCTGTGAGGGGGGTTTAATGTAGGAAGAGAGGACGGCCCCCAGGGGAGGGGCCAGCTGATTCTTTTCCCTGCCTAGTTAACTCCTAGTAGGACGAACATAAAACCCACAAAGTCATGAAGAGCTGCGTCTGTCAGTGAACGTAAGGAGAAAAAGATCCATGTATGGCCAGCTTTACACTCCATATATATTACGTGTTCTATATGTCTGAATACGTTTTTTTTTTTAATTTTTTGAACAGGTGCCTATTGCTGTGTAGATTGCATCTGTTTTAATAACGTTAATTTTCACTGTAGGCTCCGGCAAAGTGTTAGCTTTATGTCTTTATTCTGTATGTTTATGCATCTGTGAGGAGGCATCCACCATGCCTCCCCACCACCTGTTTCAGCCCCTAAAAACCCCACACCACAACTGCATGGTGAATGGGTCACATTTGATAGGCTCTACTACTTACTGAGTGCAACAGCCTGTATAACTTTTTCCCCCTGTCAGCTTAAAGCAGAGTTCTACCTGGGTGAAAAAAGTTAAATGTCCGTAGCTACAAATACTGTAGCTGCTGACTTTTAATATATGGACACTTACAGTACCTGTCCAGGGAGCCCACAATGTCGGCACCCGAAGCCAACCCGTCCTTCGACTCTGGGTGCAGGCGCTGGCATCCTTACTAAGGGGAACAGGAAGTGAAGCATTGTGGCTTCACAGCCTGTTTCCTACTGCACATGTGCGAGTCACGCTGCACTTTCTGAATGGTGCCTGCTGTCTTCTGGGACCATTGCATAGATCGCCGCACAAGATTGTGGCAATCTTTCCCCAGAAGTGGGAGCAGATACCTGGTTTTGACAGGTATCCCCTCCCCCCTGAAAGGTGTCAAATATGGCACTGGAGGGAGGGAGGAATCAGATCCGCGGAAGTTCCATTTTTGGGTGAAACTGCACTTTAAGGAAGAGCAGTTGGGTGGGGCTGGTGGTAAAAATTCTGCTTGGCCATGAGCTGAACCCCCCTCCAAAAGAAAAAAACTATGTACAGCCCTGCCTCACGTCTATTTGGAACGAGCAATGCGCGTTAGTTGCAGTCATGTACACTGCTCTATGTACACTGCAGAGCCCATAGCCTATAGCCCAGAACTTAAAGTCTAAAGCCCATAGCCCAAAGCCCATAGCGTAAAGTCTAAAGCCCTTAGCCTAAAGTCCAAAGCTCATGGCCCAAAATCCATAGCCTAAAGTCCAAAGCTCATTGCCCAAGGCCCATAGCAGGAAGTCGGATCACAAAAAAAAAAAAATGGAGATTTGGAGGAGTCTGAGATCAGTAAAAAAATCACTTTTTTTAGGATAAGAACACATACTTGAATCAGATATTTTTTTAAACCAGAGTTTAGTGTCACTTTTTTAACATCTAACAAAGGAGTGTGATGGGCCAGCTATTAGGGGAGGAGGAGGCTGGATTTTTTTTGTGACACTACATAATGTACGTTTTTTTAAAATATTACATACACATTCCTTAACTAATGTCTCTGTAATGTATTTTTAATGAAATTTATTTCTTCTTGTTTTCTGCCTTCTTGTAACATCCTCCACGAGCTGCCACACCTCTCCTCCTCCTTTTCTCCCTCCCTTCTGTTTGTTTGGAACAAGCAGTACACGTTAGTTGCAGTCATGGACATTGCTCTATGTACACTGCAAAGCCCATAGTCCACTGTCCATCTCAGGAGTGAGAAAGAGAGAGAGGCTATGCTCTTGCATACAGTGGGGACCATGGAGAATGAACGTAGCCACCCTACAACAGGAAGTCTCATCACAGGGAAAACAAAGGAATTTGGAGATTAGGAGACCTAGAGCAAGAGAAGGGACCTTTTTGAGTTAGTTATTGTAAACGATCACCTTGTAAGACAACCCATTCAGTTTAAAATAAAATGAAAGGCAAAACATTTTTTGTATAGGTATAAAAATCATTATAAATACCTTTTTTTCCCCTTTTTTTTTTTATTTTTTTATTTTTTTTATATATGTGACCACATTCCCACATCCTCACATTCTGCTCTCAGCTTCATAAGAGTTGGGGGAGGAGGAGAAGTAGCAGCACACTGAGCTTCCCAGTGAATGGCTGTGCAGCGGGGGGGGGGGGGGTCAGGACAAGTCTGATCATTGGAGGAGAGCACACTGAGTTTCCACTATACCTAGAGAACTGACCACGCTGTGCTCTCCTGCTTAGTATGGTCCGTTTTTAATAGGAAAGCGGAGGGACTGGCAGGAACACCAGGGATTTCACACAAAGGAAGCAATACAAAAGAACAGGATAACTTCTTATAGAAGTACATGGTACAGCAGGCACATTTCAGGAATATGAAATGTTGGGGTAACAAATGCTTTAAGAACACATACCTGAACAGATCATTTTTTTTAAAACCAGAGTTTAGTGTCGACCATTTTGCAAGAAAAGAGCGTGATTGGCTATAACGGGAGGAGGAGGCTGGATTTTTAACATCTTGCAAAAAAGTGTGATTGGCTACCTATAAGCAAGAATAGGAAGTTGGATATTTTATTTTGATCATTAGGGGTCATTAGGGGTCTGTTCACACTGCTCACACATCAAACTGGAGTGGTTTAGTGTGCAGGCAGCTGACCATTCCGGTCGCAGTGAGACAGCGGTAGGAGGCGGAGTGATGCACATTCTACCGCAGCACGCGGCTCCCTTTTCTTTTTTTGTGTGAACTTTATGTGAAGTGCACAATGTGACACTTCATTCATGTCACTGTAGAGCAGTGTGGTGTAATGAGCTGCTGTACAGTAACATGCAGTGCTTTCCTGTGCGCTATGATACAACGCAGCATGTCTGCATTTTACCGCAGCTCCAGGCTACATTGCAGTGTGCACAGGGCACATAGATAACAAATATGTCACTGGCGTTATTCCAGTGCAGAAAAATGACAGTCACCGTACAATGTGTGAACCGGCAAAGAGCTTCTTCACACCTTGCCCATTTACTGCACAGCAACACACATGCATGGTGTGAAAACAATTGCTTCCTATGGGTCCTGCTCATACAATACATGTGTGGAGGTGTGCAGCAAAATGCAGCTCAATGGACATGATGTGAATAAGCCCTTCTTTAGTATTACAGCACTGGACCGTGCTCATGGGAAACCCCTTCAGTATAATGGAAGGGCTGCTCACTGCCACTGCTGGAAGAATGAGGATATGCAACTTTGTTAATTGCGGAAACAGGAAAAGGTGCGGAAATAACACAGCTTTGTGATTTTTTTTTTTTATTATAGGCCCTTGTATGTTTCTTTCATTTCAGGAAATAATAAAAATATATATCCATTTGCCCTGTTCCGAAAATAAAATGAAGAAGAGCGATACTTAGGCCTCATACACACGGGCGTTGTTTGACGCCACGTTTTTTGGCGTTTTTTGCAGCTCTCCATGTTATTCAATGGCCCCATAAAAATGCCGACGTTTTTGAGCTGTAGATGGCATCAGCGTTGGTGAGCTGAAAGTAGAACCCACGGCCAGCGCGTTCCGAGGCTGTAGTGTTTTGGCATTTTCGGCGCTGAGCCGGCAAAACACTCACTAACGCACATTGACGCCGTAGCGACGTTAACCGGCGTTTTTAAAGGCCGGTGTTTTCAGGTTAAAAAATAGCAGAGGAATTCTTTTTCTTTAAAAACGGCTATTGACGCCGACGCTCACTAACGCTCATTAACGGCGATGCAAAATACAGATTTTTGCCAGACGTTGGTTCCGCCATTTTGCTACTATGCCCGTGTGTAGTCTGTTTTTTTATTTAAAAATAACACATATGTTATGCTTACCTGCTCTGTGTAATGCTTTTGCACAGAGTAGCCCAGATCCTCCTCTTCTCGGGTCCCCCGCCGGCTCTCCTGGTCCCTCCCTCCTGCTGAGTGCCGAACAGCAAACAGCTTGCCATGGGGGCACCTGAGCCACTGCTGTGTGTCCATTCAGACATGGAACTGTGGTTAGGCCCCACCCGCTCTCTCTCCTCATTGGCTCACTGACTTTGATATTAGTGATAGCCAATGGCACCACAATGCTGTCTCAGCCAATCAGGATGGAGCATCCTTGGCATCTAAGACTGTCCTGCAACATCGCTGGATCGAGATGGGGCTCAGCTAAGTATTAGGGGGACTGAGGGGGGCTGCTGCACACAGAATGTTTTTTTTATCTTAACCACTTCCACACTGCGCACAGTATATTTACTGAGGCAGTGTAGACATGTACAGCGAATCGCCGTAAATAGACGGCAATTTGCGGGGTGGCAGCTAGGGGGCGCGGCACTCCAGAGCGAAAGAATGGGGGAACCGCTGATGTAAACACGCCGGTTCCCCACTCTGACAGTGGGGACATAAGAGATCTACTGATCCCTGTCAGCCCAGCCTCCACACAGTTAGAACACACCCAGGGAGCAAAGTTAACCCCTTCACTGCCCCCTGCAGGTTAACCCCTTCACTGCCAATGACATTTATACAGTAATCAGTGGACATTTAAATGTCTGATCGCTGCATAAATGTCATTGGTCCCAAAAAAGTGTCAAAAATGTCCGACATAACCGCCCCAATATCACAGTACCGCTAAAAATCGCAGATCTTTGCCTTTACTAGTAAAAATTTTAAGAAATATAAAAAACCCTAGAAATTAATTCTCATCACCCGTAAATGCGGCAACTTTTGCACAAGCCAATCAATAAGCGCCAACTGCAATTTTTTTTTACCAAAAATATGAGGAAGAATATAAATCGCCCAAAACAGATGAATAAATACGTTTTTTTATTTATTTATTTATTTTTTTGATTTGTATTTTAGCAAAAAGTAAGAAATATTGTTTTTTTTTGCAAAATTGTCACTATTTTTTTGTTTATAGCGGTGATCAGAAATGACGCAGAGGTGATCAAATACCACGAAAAGAAAGTTCTATTTGTTGGGAAAAAAGGACGCAAATTTCGTTTGGGTACAACGTTGCACGACTGCGCAATTGTCAGTGAAAGTGACGCAGTGCTGAATCGCAAAAAGTGCTCTGGTCCTAACGTGGGAAATCCTTCCGGGGCTGAAGTGGTTAAAGAGGAAATAAACTTCCATCTAATGCTTGTACCTATAGGTAAGCCTATAATAAGTCTTACCTGTAGGTATTGTAAGGCTCCATGCACACTGTATCTCAAAAACGACAGTTTTTGGTCGTTTTGGCGTTTTTTTTAACAGCCCAAAAATGCCACTTTATTTTATCCTATGTGTCCATGCACACATTGTGGTTTATTGTCTTTTATCAGCAGTGGTGTTTTTGGTCTGTTATCTGAACGCCCTGAATTGGCGTTCAAAAGTCGTTCTCCTGACCACAAAAAACGCCAGACGCCGCTAAACGGCGTCTGGCATTTTTTTGCAGTCAATGGAAGCCAATGAAGAAAAAAAAGCCCAAAAACGCTGACGCCCAAAAATGCAGGCGTTTATCGGCGTCTGGCGTTTTTTGCAATCCTCAATGGAAGCCAATGAAGTAAAAAAAAAACGCAGACGCCGAAAAACGCCGCTAAACGCTGCTTACGAAACACTGCAAATAGAACGTTTTGTGAGCAGCGTTTCCTGCCCAACGCTGAAAGAGCCCTATAGCGTCCAGTGTGCATGGAGCCTTAATATCTCCTAAATGTTCACCGTTTAAGAGATATTTACTGTAACCCACAAACCCGGAAAGCAGACGGGCAAAGATGGATGCGGCCTCCAGCAGGGACGACAAGGGCTTCGTTTGCAGGTAAGTTTAACTTAATGTGCTAGTATGCGATGCAATGTGCTAGTATGCTTTACTTTGCAAGTCAGAAAGGGGAAAAAAAAACAGCGTTTGCTTCCTCTTTAATGCATACCATGCATTAAGATAAAAAACCTTATGACTTTACATCCACTTTAAGTCTGCTTTGTTTATATGCGATGGCCAGCAGTGATAGATTCCTCCATCTGCACTGCTAGCAAGGTGAGATTTATAGAACACATAAAGTGGTTGTAAACCTCAGACATGAAATATGAATAAAGCATATCCCTCTATAGTGTGTCCTTGCCTCAGTTAATCAACATTGCTTATTTTTAATCCTCATGCTGCTAGTCTTAGTAAGTAGATAGGAAATACTTTTTTTTTCATTTCTTCAGATACTTCCTGGTTTCTTACCTAGGCAAATGATGTCATACCTCCCATGAGTCTTCAGGAAGGGAGCAGAAGGGGTTTATCTCAACTAAGCACACTCTCTTGCATGCATGCTTGAGTTAAAGGCAGATGGAATCCAGGAAGTAAATGCTATATGAATTATTTGCCCTTACTCAAGATGATGACGGCCAGATATTCTAGGGGGTGATTTTCAAAGTGATTTCTCAACAATATTAAGCATGGAGACACGGATGGAGGGGGTGTTTGCTTTGAATATTAAAAATGAATTCAAAAGTGTTTTTGGTTTGTTGTGCCCAGACGCAGTGAAGATTCGCTTTAAGTGCACTAAGTATGATTTCTGTCTGCTGCTGCATTCCTCTGCTATCAGCATGAGTCACTTCTGACAAGTTTTCCTGACACCAAGAGAAAAATGGTGACAGAGGAGGAACCTCCAGCTGATTGGCAGCCTCAGCTCTGTTCCTGTGAGCTGTGTGTGTGTGAGGGGGGTGTCTCTTCCCTCCAATCAGCTCTAAGAACTCTCCTCACTGAGCTTTGCAGTGTCATTTTAGCTCTCTGCCCCCTTCTTAGTGAACTCTCAGACAATCGTTATTACATTTTGCAGGAGAGTGTATGAGGGATGCATGGAGTGTGCAATGGGATATAGGAGAGTATATGGGGCATGCATGGAGTGTGCTGTGGAGTATAGCCGAGTGTATGGGGACACATGGAGTGTGCTATGGGGTATAAGAGAGTGCATGGGGCCGCATGGAGTGTGCTGTGGGGTATAGGAGAGTGTATGGGGCCGCATTGAATGTGCTGTGAGGTATAGCAGAGTGTATAGAGTGCGCTATGGGGTATAGAAGAGTGTATGAGGGATACATGGAGTGTGCTATGGGTATATGAAAGTGCATGGGGCATGCAAGGAGTTTGCTAGGGGGTATAGGAGAGTGTATAGGGCATGCATGGAGTGTGTATGGGGTATGGGAGACGCATGGAATTTGCTATGGGGTATAGGGGGGTGTATGAGGCATACATGGAGTGTGCTATGAGGCTTGCATGGAGTAACTATGGGGTATAGAAGAGTGTATGAGGGATACATAGAGTGTGCTATTTGGCATTGAGAGTGTATGGGGCCACATGGAGTGCACTGTGGGCAGGGGCGTAACGATAGGGGTTGCAGGGGTTGCAATTGCAACCGGGCCCCATGGTCCAGGGGGCCCATGTGCCTCCCTTGTACACCTGAATAGGAGGGGTGGCGGGGGTGGAATTTAGAGGACCCAATCTCCTCCATTTTCCTCTATCCAGTTTACTTGTCTTCTGCTGTTCCCAGGGCCCCTGTGTGCTTCCCTGGTCCCCCTGGGGCCTGCTGCAGAACTTGTGAAAGTGCCCCACTGCAGTACCGTAATAAAGGGACCCACGATGGGAGTAAAGGGCCACAGGATCAGTGGGAAGAGGGAAGGGCCCTGGCCAGGGGTCAGGGGGCCCTTCATAATTTCTTGCACCGGGGCCCTGAAGGTTCTAGTTACGCCTCTGACTGTGGGGTATAGGAGAGTGTATGGGGCATGCATGGAGTGTGCTATTGGGGTATAGGAGATGCATGAAGTGTGATATGGGGGGTATAGGAGAGTGCATGGGGCATGCATGGAGTATGTATTTGGTATGGGAGATGCATGGAGTGTGCTATGGGGTATAGGAGAGCGTATAAGGAATGCATGGAGTGTGCTATGGGGCGTGCATGGAGTACGCCATGGGGTATAGGAGGGTGTATGGGGCATGCATGGAGTGCACTGTGGGGTATAGGAGAGTGTATGGTGCACGCATGGAGTGTGTATGGGGTATGGGAGACGCATGGAGTGTGCTATGGGGTATAGGAGAGTGTATGGTAAATGCTTGGTGTGTGCTATGGGGTATAGGAGAGTGTATGGGAGATGTATGGAGTGCACTATGGGGCATGCATGAAGTGTGCTATGGGGTATAGGAAGTGATCAGCAACTATGAAATGCAGCAAATATGTGTGTAGCCAATGGCCCACTTAGCGGTAGCTGGTAGTTGTGGTTCACCTGTCTCTCTGTCCTCAATCACACATTTTTCCTTTCAGCCGAAGTCACTGAACAGGCCAGTACTCTGTTTTTGTTGTTTCATTGAGGGAATAAACTTGGATAGGGTAGGGGCGACTGTGGGATGCCTAATAGATTAGAGAACAGGACCATGCTATATACACTCCTTCTTCCTCCAGCACTGACACTTGCTGACCGTTACACTCCTTCACTTCTCTCCTGCACAATGCTCGCTTCTTCACTGTTAGACCTGAGGGGAAATTTATCAGGCCTCCATTACATCTACCTCCACCCTAGCTAGCACATGGTGAAGCCTGCACTTTTGTCAGCAGGACCTCCGGACCGCCCTTACAGGCAAGGGCCACGGGCCCTTGAGGTGTAGCAAAGTTCAATGCTAGCAGGCATTTGATGAACTACTGCTCCCAGCCCATTCTCTATCAGGCCACTCCGGCCTACCTTACTGTCCAGTGATACCGCTCCCCTGACTGGCTCCTCCACCTGCCACAGACTGTCCACTGCCTCCTCCCAGCCTGCTCCTGTCCTCTTTTCCAGCTCCCAGGTTGTGTCACTCACCGACACTGCTGGATCCTTTAAAGAGCCTTTCCTGTAGCCTCTTTGTTGCTCTCCTGCTCCAGGATCTCTCTGCACCCAAGCTCCCAGGCCTCAAGGTCAGTACCCCCCCCCCCCACCCCCAGACTGGGGGCTCCCAGGCGAGGCCTCAGCAACACTCCTACATCTCCACTCTTCCACCCGACACTCTCCTCCCCCCAGCTGGGCAGACCACAGTATTTAAGGAGGCCTGGCCCCTGCCAATCCCGATTGGGAATTGGTCAGGGCTCCTTAACATACTTCATGAAGTTACACCTCCTCTTCCATCCCCTTTTTCCAGAACCTTCTGGATCCAAAGGGGAGAAGTAACCAAGGGGTGTTCCTTTCTACAATCTCCAGCTCTCCCTGGGCCACTCCCCTGCCCAGATTAAAACATTCAGGCCTGCACAACAGTCAGACCTGACTAAATTTGCCTCTCCTAGCAAAAATCTATCATTACCACACCTATTTACTATGGGGGCGCTACAGTTGTTTGAAGGAATATGGTGTCCTTGGATCAGCTTTACCTAAAATTCTTCCACCGGGGGTGTATGAGGCAGGGGGGCCATGAGACGAAAAACGTCTTACCCCTTACAGCTTCCTTCTCTTTAACTTTTACTTCCTTTCCTTTCTTCTTCACTTCTCTTTTGTCTTCACAGTTGGAAACTTTTTTTTATATTTCTTAACTCAAGTGAAAACTCTGATACTACAATTCAAGGATCGGAGCATTGGGAATTATCCCTTCATGTAAAAGTAAAACTGTAAAAATAAACAAGAAAGAATACAAGGGAATATGAGGGCTGCCATGCTTGATCTTCTTCTTAAGGACTTGTTCTTATTTAGTGTGGTGACCTGTGTTTTTCCATGCTGGATCAATGCAGGTCACTGCTAGGGCACATCTCATACAAGTTTTATCATTTTTATGTCATTTAACTACTTCTAGCCCAGACCAATTCTGACATGTCTCTCCTACATGTAAAAATCATAATCATAATAATTATTTGCTAAAAAATTACACAGAACCCCAAACATCATTTATATATTTTTAAGCAGAGGTCCTAGAAAATGAAACGGTGGGTGTTGTCGTTTTTTTATGTCACACGGTACTTGCACAGTGATTTTTTTCATACTAAATTTATGGGTAAAAAAAAATACTTTAATGAATTTTAATGCAAAAAAACACAATATATAACCCTATGATAAAATATAAAAGATGTCACGCCGAGTAAATAGATACCTAACACCATAGACGTGCGCACAGGGTGTGTCAGGTGTGCCTG
>BLSH010406064.1:73738-103553 GCA_018402905.1 Glandirana rugosa
GTATGACCAGTGACCTTCAAGAGGTGGTTTTGGCCAGCACTGTAGATTGCTTTAAAAAAGGCCTGGATTCTTTCCTTAATGTAAATACTATAACTGGGTACTAACATTTATAGGTAAGGTTGATCCAGGGTGAATCCGATTGCCTCTCGGGAGATCAGGAAGGAATTTTTCCCCCTGCTATAGCAAATTGGATCATGCTTTGCTGGGGTTTTTTGCCTTCCTCTGGATCACCTGTGGGTGAAGGATTGTATATGGGATTGTATGGTTTAATATAATTTTTCTATTTTTCTTTTATTTATTTATTTATTTATTTTTTGGTTTAACTGGATGGACTTGTGTCTTTTTTCAGCCTGACTAACTATGTAACTATGAACCACACGTGTCTAGTTGAACTTCCAGTGACCAGTATGAGAGAGTGAGAGTGATAACACCTAATTTAACACACCTGCTCCCCATTCACACTGGGGAGGGAAAGTGGCTAATTGGGCCCAATTTGGACATTTTCACTTAGGGGTGTACTCACTCTTGTTGTCAGCGGTTTAGACATTAATGGCTGTGTGTGGAGTTATTTTGAGGGGGCAGCAAGTTTACACTGTTATACAAGCTGTACACTCACTACTTTACATTGTAGCAAAGTGTCATTTCTTCAGTGTTGTCACATGAAAAGATAGAATCAAATATTTACAAAAATCTGAGGGGTGTACTCATTTAATAATTGACTATTTTGTTACATTTTTAGGATTGCACAGAATGTGAGTTGTATTTTTATATTTCCACAGCAGGTGGCAGTGTTTCCTTATTTTGGTCCGGTTGTGAAATTTCTAAAAGCTGTCATCTTTGTAGCAGAGGTACAGTAAGGTTTGGTGTTTGAGGCAGAGGGGCTCAGTGTACTGCCAAAAAATTCCATCTGGCTGTAAAGTCTCCTGTTTGCGTCTGAGTTTCGTAGCTTTCAATAACCAACTTCGATCACCCCTGTATCACCATACTGTCCTTTGTTGGATTAGTATCCCCCTTACCATTCTTGCAGGGGGGTAAGGCAGGGCGGTCCGGACCAGGAGAGATTTAGGAACTTTTTGGAAGAAGCCATTAACCCAATTTCTTTAGAAGGCAACTCCACACTTTCAATGGTAAAACTGATTAAACGACACTGTATTCTGTATATTTACCAAGGACAATTGTTTCCATTTTCCACCGCATGTCACATTTTATCTGTAAAACCATTGTATTGAATAAAATCATTTAAACTCATATCTGTTTTTATTTTTCTGACCATATAGGATTTCTTTTGGTCCACAGTCTATATTCCATGTAACCACAATTCCCTTCTTCAAATTATAACCTAGTTGTCTCTTAACTGTCACTGTGTGTAAACCTGACAGTTACTGAAGACATTAAATGTGGAATTCTTGGTAGATTTAAAGTGGTTCTAAAGGCTGAAGTTTTTTATCCTAAAGCAATCTCTGCATTAGGGTAAAAAACCTTCTGGGTGCAGCAACCCCCCAGCCCCCAATACTTACCTGAGCCCCGATATCAATCAAGAGCGGTGCATGAGAGCAGCTCTCTCCCTCCTCATTGACTCAAAGACAGGAGGAGGAGCCATTGGTTTCCACTGCTGTCAATCGCAGCCAGTGAGGAGCGGGTGGGGGGTCGGGGCTGGCTGGGGAGTGAGCCTCCAGAAGTGCCCCCATAGATAGCTGCTTGCTATGGGGGGCACTCAGCAGGAAGGATGGGGGTGGGGGAGGAAGAGCTGCAAAACCATTTGCACAGAGCAGGTAAGTAGTAAGTCTGTACCATGTGACCAATCAAAGAGATCAATACGATAGTACACAATGAATGGCATGAATGAAAACCTTTCATTTTGTACAATAGTTATATGATCTGCTGTGATTGGTCACAGCGATCACATGGTACCAGCAGCGGCCACTGTGTCCACTGGACAGGTTAGGCCTCAGCTTGGCCGGTGGGCGCGTTCCCGGGAGGACGTTGTACGACGTCAACCCAGAGCGGTGAAAGTCCTGCCTGGCCGTTCATATTCACTTTGTACATTGACCTATCCAAACAGCTTTTTTTTCAGAGCAGAAATAGGTAGGAATCTGCAACAAATTGTTAAACTCTTTTAAATGTACATAGATCACCCAGAGGGGACTGCTTTTTTCTCAACAAAAGTAGAGTTACTCTTTAAACCACTGTATTATAGAGACAGCATGGCGCTGACCAGCAAAATAGATATGGAAATGGTGGTGAAAAGAAGAAAAATAGGAATACAGATGGAATTTTACTTGAAGTGTGCATATGGGATCAGCAATATAATATTTCCCTGGTTTTACATAATTTCACTGCATGTGTGCACAAATAAAAGATGCTCACACTTTACATTCATTTCTGATTGGGTAAAGGGTTCTTTTGGACCTCTTGAGGGTTAATTTCACATCCTTTGTTATGCTCAACCACTCTCTCTATGGTCAACCACAGGTCTCTTGGAAAGCCTTATAGATTCATATCTATATCATATCATTATCTATATCTATTATATATTATCATATCTTTACCCCATAATATCATTAGGGCTAAAAACCCAAATATGGAAATCTTGGTCACGATGCTTTGCATGCATAGAGCCTCATCCATAACACAATCATGCATTGACCCATTAACTCACCGACTGTCAGGGGAATGGGGGCTCACCAAGGGACGGGAGACCTGTGCTTCTTTCTTGGGAACTGCTGGAGAACTCCACAGTGGTAATAACTGTACCATTGTACGAGTTTGCCCAGTGAAGCAAATCTGAACAGTCAGTGCTCTAATGAGTTTATTGCCAATTATAGTTTCCTCCACATTACAGAGAATCCTTTTGTGGAGTGACACCTTCCTTTGGCTTTGCAATGGTACCTGGCAGTTGTGGCAGAAATTTTACTCATCTGGCCAAGAGACAAAAGTAATGGGTGATGACACAACATAGCAGTAGCTGACCAGGGATGACCAGACTGATTTCAGTAAAATTTGCCACAAATTAACTGATATCGGCATTGTCAAAATATTGCCAAAGTGGAAATGATCAATTTTGAACCTTGAGCTGCTTAGGCAATTTTTTCCCTTTATTTGGAGGGTGTTTTTTAGCTATTTAGGAGAGACGCGGTAGAAAAAAGAGCAAGTGGTCCATTGAGTCAGCCCCAATTAAAAAATATATATATATCCGGTGGACACAGAGATTGACAGATTGCGCCACCTTTATACGCACATGATGGATGAGCAAGCCCGGCTCACAGTCTCCACCTTAATTCATCCCAAAGGTGTTCTATGGGGTTGGGGCCAGTCAAGTTTCTCCACCCCAAATTCGCTCATCCATGTCTTTATGCACCTTGCTTTGTGCACTGTCCAAATCATTTGGTGGAGGGGGGATTATGGTGTGGGGTTGTTTTTCAGGGTTTGGGCTTGGCCCTTTAGTTCCAGTTAGGGGAACTCTTAAGGCGTCAGCATACCAAGACATTTTGGACAATCTCATGCCAACTTTGTGGGAACAGTTTGGGGACAGCCCCTTCCCATTCCAACATGACTGCGCACCAGTGCACAAAGCAAGGTCCATAAAGACATGGATGAGCAAGTTTGGGGTGGAGGAACTTGACTTGCCTGCACAGAGTCCTGACCTCAACCCAATAGAACACCTTTGGGATGAATTAGAGCAGAGACATTCCTATAGACACACTCCTAAACCTTGTGGACAGCCTTCCCAGAAGAGTTAAAGCTGTTATAGCTGCAAAGGGTGGGCCAACCCAATATTGAACCCTCTGATTCCTCCTGTATTGAATTGTATTGTAATTTGTACTGTCTGCCCTAATATTGTAAAGTGCTGCGCAAACTGTCGGTGCTATATAAATCCTGTATAATAATAATAATGTATGGGCTAAGACTGGGATTCCATTAAAGTTCAAGTGCGTGTAAAGGCAAGCATCCCAATACTTTTGACAATATAGTGCGTGTGTGTGTGTATATGTGTGTGTATGTATGTATGTATGTATATATATATATATATATATATACACATTTTTATTATATATATAACATTTTTTACATTTTTGGTCAGAGTATAGATGTATGTTTGTCCCAAGCATGTTTGAGTTCACTTACTGTTTTACTGACTCACTGCCTCTGATGGAAGTCTATTCCAAGTTCAGTATTTACTGTATTTAGTGCTTTTTGTTTTGGTGGTGGCGGTTTTTTGTTTTGTGTGTTTTTTTAAATTGTTGTGTACTGTCGCTTTAAGGGCCGCTTCACACCAGAATGTGGTGCGGGAAAAGTGTGTTCTGTTCACGTTTCCTGCACCACGCTCAGTCGCACTGCCTTTGTAATCTGCTGCGGGTGCCAATGTCTTGCTAACAGCACCCCAAAAGCATATTGCATAAAGCAGTGCACCAAATCGCATGGCACAGCAATAACATTGAGATTTGTTGCGGCACGTTTATAAAAGTCGTGCATGTACTACTGTTACTGCGTTCCGGTGTGATTTGCTTCCCATTCAAATGTATAGGCAGCAAAGTCTCACTGCACGGGAACATGCAGGAATCGCACAGGGTGAACTGGCCCTTTAATGTTTTATTCTATTTTTTTTTTTTTTTTTTAATTTTTTATTTAAGAAAGAAAGGCAGTTTCCATTGGAACATACTTAGCAAATACACAAAGAAATGTAAATTGGACTAAATCTGTCCCATCAAGGTTACTAAAATATATCAGTAGGACAATCAAAACATTAACCCGTTCCAAGAAAGGAAATAGAGAGAGAGACACCAGAGGGCAAAAAATTGAGAGATCAAGAGAAGGTCCCTTTTTATTCTTTCTTTTTTTTTTTAATTTCCAAGAAAAAAATGTAAAATAATGTGGCTAATAAGGGGACATTTTTCGGTCCTGGATAGAAGCTCGCATAATCCTCAGGAGCCATTTGAAGCACCAAAACTACCTTATTTTTGGCCACCTGATGGACTACTATTCCATATTACCAGAATGGCAATATTACACTGAAATCTCCAGATTTTTGTCCGTATTTCAAGGAAAATAAAAGCTCTCAAATTTGCTTATCCCTCTAGCTGACATATCAGTCCTGGGTGGAGTTGGCCTATAAGAATAACCATGAAAGGTGTCCCGCTTATCTCCTGCCATATCAGCAAGCCACAAAGAGAGGTTGTGCAATGCTTTTGTTTCTTCTGGTCCTCTGACGCCATTAGATGTATGATAGAAGAATTCAGCACTTCAAAGCTTTCTATAAATAGCTGCTTTGTTTTCTTATTGTTTTTTTTTTTTTTGTCCTCCTTCTGATTTATATTTCAGTGTTAAAAATGCAAATCGCATTGGGTGGAAGAAAATGAGCAGCTTTGTGACGGGTGGCAGCAGATAACAGAGGGAGCCATTGATGGTTCGGATTATAGAAGGTGCCACAAACAAGGGGGAATGCTGTGGCAGTGGGAGAGCTACAGAACGCCTGTCTGCTGGGGGAGCATTCCGCGACCTGCGGCTGGATTGGATTTCCCATGCTAAGCCCCGGGTTGGAGGTGTCAGCTGCTCGTAGATCCTTTCCTTTCTCTCTGTCTGTGTTATTGTAGGGGGTGATTTTCTCCCAGGCACAGGTGGTGTCTGGGTCTGGGTCCGTCTCTCGTTTTAATAGTTTTCTGCGGAAAGGAATTTCTGAACAATAAAACACAATGGCTATTAAAGGTGCACGCCAGTTCAACTTGAACATTTTGCTTTTGCAGTGACCTAGCTAGTAGTAGTTGGCAATACTGGGACTGGGTCATCCAGCGCCCCAGGCAAGGATCCGGAATTGCACCCCTCTCCCTCACTGTTAACACATGCCATAGAATGGGTGTACCCCCCTATCTATTCTTTGCCCCCTTGCTCGTCTGGGCCCAGGGTAGCTTCCCCTTCTGCCCACCCCTTGTCCTGGCCCTGGTAGTTAGTTACACTATATTACCAAAAGTATTGGGGCACCTGACTTTACACTCACATGAACTTTAATGGCATCCCAATGTTAATCCGCAGGGTTCAATATTGAGTTGGCCAACCCTTTGCAGCTATAACAGCTTCAACTCTTCTGGGAAGGCTGTCCACAAGGTTTAGGAGTGTCTTTGGGAATATTTGACCATTCTTCCAGAAGCGCATTTGTGAGGTCAGGCACTGATGTGCATGAGAAGACCTGGCTCGCAGTCTCTACTCTAAGGCCTCATACACATGGGAGTTTTTTGACGCCATGTTTTTTGGCGTTTTTTTGCAGCTCTCCATGTTAGTCAATGGGGCCCCATAAAAATGCCAAAGTTTTTGAGCTGTAGAGGGCATCGGCCTTAGTGAACTGAAAGTAGAGCCCACTGCCAGTGCATTCCAAGGCTGTAACATTTTGGCATTTTTGACGCAGACGGCACAAAATGCTCCCTAACGCTCACTAATGCCGTGCCGACGTTAACCGGCATTTTTGACGCCAACGTTTTTAGGTTAAGAAATAGCAGAGGAATGTTATTGTTTAAAAAAAGCCTATTGACGCCGATGCTTACTAACGCTCATTCATGCCGATGCAAAACGTAGAAAAAAACGCAGATTTTTCCCTGACGTCGGGCCCGACATTTTGATTATTTTTTTGCATACACCCGTGTGTATGAGGCCTGATTCATCCCAAAGGTGTTCTATCAGGTTGTGATGCAGGCCAGTCAAGTTCCTCCACCCCAAACTTACTCATCCATGTCTTTATGGACCTTGCTTTGTGCACAGGTCCAAATCATTTGGTGGAGGGGGGATTATGGTGTTGTTTTTCAGGGGTTGGGCTTGGCCCCTTAGTTCCAGTGAAGGGAACTCTTAAGGCGTCAGCATACCAAGACATTTTGGACAATTTCATGCTCCCAACTTTGTGGGAACAGTTTGGGGATGGCCCCTTCCTGTTCCAACATGACTGCACACCAGTGCACAAAGCATGGTCCATAAAGACATGGATGAGCAAGTTTGGGGTGGAGGAACTTTGTAGGTTCTTTGGTTCTAATGAGCATCACCTTCAAAATGGAATACACACAGGTAGCACAGACACTATAATCTGATCACTATGCAATGTGTCAAAGCAGATGTTGATTGTCCAAGAACGGGATAGGACGTGTGAAAGTTGAGGAGCCATCCTGTTCTAGTTACACAGTTCCAACCTTGGTGTCAGGAAGTACTGCATAGGTGTCGACAGAGGCATATCTAGAAACCATGAAGGGGCCCCCCTTTCCATTGTTCCCAGGGCCCTTCCCTCCAAGCCCTCCCTTCTGAACCGAGGCCATTCCCACTGATCCCTGGGCCCTTTACTGCCGCCTTGGTGTCCTTTTATAAGCCCCAGTTCACACTGTTGTGGCTTATGATGCAAATTGCGACATATATGGGGGGATTTACTAAAACGGGAGAGTGCAAAATCTGGTGTAGCTCAGCATAGTAACCAATTAGCTTCCAGGTTGTAGGCTCCATTCACACTTTTGCAACGTGTCATGCAAATTTGGACATGACAAGTTGCAGCCATTCTTTTCAATGGCACCCGTTCAGATCAGTGCACCTTTAAGTCGAAGGGATTTTGAAAATGTGTCTGCCCTACTTTGGTGTGACTTTTGATGCAACTTAGATCTAGTGAGTGTAAAGTCGGACCGAAGTCGCACCAAAAGTCACAACAAAATTGCCTTCCAAAATCGCACTGCAAATTGTTTGACTTTGGAGTCTTGCTAGTGCGAATGGAGCCATATTGTCAAAGCTTAACTGAACAAGCTGAAATTAGAAGTTGATTGGCTACCATGCACAGTGCTCTTTTTTAAGCAAATCTCCCCCATAAAGCCGCATGACAAGTCACAACACATTAATTTCAATGGGTGCCGTCTTACTCAATGTGACCCAAGTCACAACAAAAAAAAGAACCGTGCACTACTTTTCTGCGACTTTGGTGGGATTTGACTGCAAGTTGGGAGCATGGAAGTTACAAGGAAACTGCAAGCAAGTAGTAGGACTTTGGGGTCACAGCAGTGTAAACAGAGCTGGGGCCCCCCCACGGTTGGGTTACGCCAGGGCCCAGTTGCAAATGTGACCTTTGCGACCCTGGTAGTTCTGCCACTGGGTGTCAATCACACATTTCACATGGCTGAAAGTGTGAATTGCCATCAAAATATTAAAGTGGCAATGTATGTGGAATACCGATGGTGCTGAAGGACTTCAATCCTGTCCAGGGTTGGTTGTTCCAGCTTGATGTAGATGGCCTCTTTCCTTGTTCTGACACTCATTCCTGTAGAACTGAAGAGGTGACTTAGAGAAGCAACAGAGCGTCTACAACACATATGTTAAACACAAGGCCCACGGGCCGAATCTGGGGCAGGCCTTGCCATGTGGCCCTCGGACCCTTTTATGTGACCAAAAAAATTGCGGCACTCCATTCCACTACCTCCAGCTTTCACCCTCCGCTGCTGTCACTTGTAAATACAGAAGTCTTCTGTTACTACAAGGGACAGCTTTGTTCTCAGTGGCTCCCAGAACTAACAGATCCCTGCATGTACTCATGGCGGGGCACAGCATTGACAGATTTCTAGAAAGTGAGAGAGAGAATGATCTCCTTGCAAGGTGGAGCAGAGTCACCTGTGCAGAGAGGTACTAGGGACGGGCCATGTAGGAGAGTGTGATGCGAGGAGGCTTTGTGGGGGGGTTTGGGGTTGCACACTGTGCATAGCACACCCCTAAACCTTGCACTCTGTACAGAGTGAACCCCTGAAAATTGTAATCTGTGCATAGGGCACCCCTGGAACTGCACTCTGTACATAGCAAACCCCTGAACAGGGGCGTTGTTAGGGGGTGGCTATTGGGGCTATAGCCCCGAGTCTCTTACCCGGTGGGTGCAGTTCTGCAATTAGCAAGTATGTCTCTCTGGGGACCCTGATGTAAGGGGAATCCACGCTCAGGTATGTAACAATATTTTTATATATAATATATATATACACACACACACACACACACATGTATATTATATACATGTGTATGCCCACTCAAGCGTATGACTTTCTTTACTTTGCTGCTATGGGCTCTAGCCCCAGATCTTTTGTAGACCTAGCAACGCCCCTGCCCCTGAACCCTGCATGCTCTAAGTAATGCACCCAAGATACAACCGGCCCTTTGAGGGCAACCATACTACTGTTGCGGCCCACAATCAATTTGAGTTTGACACCCCTGGTCCACAGCAATACTGAACAAGGCCAGCTGAACATGATTAACAACTGCTAGCTATACCCTGACCTGGATTATTTAAAAAAAAAAAAATCAAAGACACATACTATATATAGCAACCTGTTGGCACATGGTGCTGCACATATTGCTGGGCAACATCAGGGACCGTATGGTGCAGGTACAAAGAATCGGCTGAAAATTCCCAAAATTCTCAGGAACTTGTAAACCTGGAGTGTGCTCAATATTTCAATATTGTGGGCCCATTCACACCACAAAAAATGTCCTCCAGATCCATTCCCGATGGGTTTCTGCATTCTATTATAAGGCTTGCCTGTATATACAGCGAATACCTCCTAAACTTGCACTGTTTAGACAGGGCTGGTGCAAGGATTTTTGACACCCTAGACGAAAACCTAATTTTGCCCCCCCATTGGCTCCACCCCTAACTCCACCCCCTTTGCCCTGCCTATGGTACAGGAGGCGGCGCTATACAGGAAGCATTGGCTCTTCTTCCTCTAGCACTGGCTCCAGTGCTGTGCCTCTAATTACACTACTGGTCGGATGCAGCAGCTGCCTGAGAGTGTGTAGCCTGCAGAGGGAAACCAGCGGCCAGGCGCCCCTAGGTATCAGTGCGCCCTAGGTGGCTGCCTAGTTTGCCTAGTGGTAGCACCGGTCCTATGTTAGAAGATATTTACATGGCGCATGTGCCTTGATGAGATGGCATACCCAAATCTATACCCTCAGAGCTCGGTGCCGGGGCCGTGACGTCATTGTGGCCCCAGCCATTCATACAGCCAGAAGGAAGACTGGGTGAAGATGGAAAGCGCCTGAGAGTCATGACAGCAATGCGCTGGAGGGTTCCGTGTGCAGGTAAGTCTGTCATAATGTGCTAATATGCAGTGCATATTAGTACATTATGACTTAAACCTGTGAGGGGGGGATTTTTTTTTTGTGGCGATTTATGGTGAGAGCAGCAAGAGAAGAGGACACATGTAGGCAGGTTGTCTACAGGTGTAGGTTTTGATATAGTTAGTCTACACAGGTGAGGAAAGGGTTAAACAGCTCTAGGCTCCTTTCCCTTTGCCTGTCCACCCTGTCATATATAAAGAGGGGGGTGGCTGGGTTGGGAGAGCCCGCTCCTGCACTTGCCACCTACAACATGAAACATTAAAGGTGGGCTGCTGTGCCCAGTAAACCCTCCAGAAGGCATCGGAAGATCAGAGTACTGCAAAGCTATGGAAGAAGCCAATGCTGGACTTTTTCCAGGCAACTGTTCGGCGGTTTGCCGAATACCCGAATTTAAATGGGTCAATGGGTTTCCCCGCTGACAACTGAATAAAAAAAAGTTCAGATTAAAAAAAGTGCCGGTAAAAAAACAAACAAAAATAACCCCCCCCCCCATTCTATACCAGAGCCGAAGGGTCTGGTGTGGATTTTAAGGAGAACCCCGAAATTTAAAAAAAAATACTGTGGGACCCCCCTTAAGATCCATACCAGACTCTTATCTGGGCATGCAGCCTGGCAGGTCAGGAAAGGGGGGGGGGTGCACCCCAAAGCACCAAGGGTCTCTTCCACGGCGATCTGACTGGAAGTGGGAGCGGTTGCTTGTCAAAACCAGGTATATCACTGCAGCCCCCGCCTGTTGCCTGGTATTGGTGAGCATGTGCACGGTGAAAAGTACCCCCAAATGGCTCCGCCCACACACAGGTTTCACCAATGGATGAGCAAGGAAGAGTGGGCTGTCTTTATCAATTTTAATGACAGCAGAGCGCACATTGATTTAAATTTAAAACAAATTAATGGCTGCTGTTGAAGAGTCGATCAACGATCCAGATCCAGTTGGTGGTATAGATGCAGCCTAACCTTATATGGCCATTTTATTGTAAAGTACAGCAGCTTTAGAATTTTTGGTTCTTTTCATTTCTAGATATAGAAACCGCGACTGCTTTGGAGTAGGATTTGAGTGCCAACGAGGCAGGTTAACTCATCAGGTCACAGATAAGGAAACAAGAGAAGCCAAAAGTCCTCTACTAAACCTTAAATGGTTAAAACCCAACTTGCTTTTTGTCTTTCAAGTTTTTAAAAGAGTGGGAGAAGATATAGAACATCATTGAGGTTTTTATACAGTAGCTATGTTCTCTGGAGGAAATTTCCATTCACTTCTTGACCTAGCGACACCATATCACACAGTAAAACTCCGGGTGTTACTGGTATAAAAATCAATGACGTTTATTAGAGCTTATTACAGGAAGTTATGGAAGTGAGCAGAAACTCCTTCCTAGAGAGACACAAATAGCAGTAAAAACCTAAAGTTGCCAATATTCCAAGAATAATTGAGAGGACACTTTTTACGCAAAAAGAAAAAATAGAGATGAGCTTTGTGTGCTGCTTGTAGCAATTTTCTGCCCTTGACCTGGTGGAAAATTCCTCGACACATGGAGGACAATTGACCAAATTGGTGAACTGTTCTCCAGTAAAAGGGACACCTGCCAGCTATGCCTTTTGGCTAAGAGCAAGTGTAGTATCTGTTCTTATCAGTGCCCAGTTGAGGTGCTGCACAATCTTTCTGGCCTTTTGGCAGGAATGACTGGTTGTATAGTATCCCTGCTGGTATAATGGGGGCTCTGATGCCTGGTACCAGCTCGAATAGAAATGAGAGGCACCCATGCAATTTGAGGCACAAGAGCAATTCCCCCGGGAAGACTGGAGGGGCTCAGTTCCTCCTGAATTGAATGGGTCTACCCTGTCTGGCCAAGGGCTGGGAAGGCAGAGAGTCCATGGTGCTGTGCCCCCTGGGAGTTGGTCACCCCAGGGGTGCTCTTAGTATCACTTGGGTGTGGGAATACGACTGTGAGAATGAGAACTCAGGCATGGCACTAAAGCTTTTTCTGCTCTGCGCCTCTTTGAGCTAGGCCTTTTGGCTAAGTCCCGGGCAATTCTTGTTGCCAGGTCCACTCACGCTTTGTCACTTAAGATAAAGGATGTGGGTCATCAATCCTACCCTGAAGTCATGATCAACCCCCCCCCCCCCCTGGCTGACCATGAGGAGCCGGGTCCATCTGGCATTTGGCTAGGTGGACTAAGTTGAGCCTGGCTCCTGTCTGGAACCTGCCAGCTGTGTGCAAATGTAATATGGGTACTAACCATGCCCTGGTTTCCCTGTACACTTACTCCTCAATGACAGGGAGGTTTTGGGTGGGATAGGAATGTCTTTTTTGGGAAAAATTATGTAGCACCCTCAGATGTACAGAGCAGTAAGATTTAGTTTTAGCTCCTCTGTAGGCAGAGTCCCTGTTACCTCCCCCTGGCTTCTGGAGCTGGCTGGAGATTTCTAGAACTTAGAGGGCAGAGGAGCAGAGACCTGAATATTTATGGAGTCTCCTCCAATCCCTAGGTGAGGATCAGGGCTGCTGTTAGAAATCATGGAGCCCCGTACACCCTACCTGACAGGCCCCCCCCCCCTCTGAAAATATCAAATTATATTTTAGCCCCGGTGCTATGTTTCACAGCCATGGCAGAAATTATACCCCCATCAAACAAACCCATTCAAGTGAATAGAGCTGCTCTGAAAGCTCCCCACAACCGTGTGCAAATCAAGTGGATGTGGTGCGCTAGTGCGGGGTTAAAGCAAGCGGTGAGGAGGCGATATGCATTCTGAAGAGTGATCCAAATGCAGACTCTGACTAGGAGAGTAAAGCACATTTGAATGAGTCCCTAATTTTTTTGTATAAATAATATTAAAACTTTTTTTACTTTTTCATTTTTCAACTGCCATAGGGGGGGGGGGGGGGGGCTTTTGCAGAAATATCAGGGATCTAAACCCTTGATGGCTCACATTTGAAACAGAGAAATGGACCAAGGACAGAGATTCCCCAGTCCCTTTCTCTGCAGCCTCAGCTGCACTGGGCAGTGCATTAATAAGAAGTGCTTTGAGGCTTCCTTTTCATCTACAAACTGAAGCATGGAAAACACAACTTACTGTGCTTCAGTAATGTATAGACACAGGAGGAATCAGTACTGAAGGAAGGGGTCAGTAAAAATGGCATATTTACCAATCTCCTCACGCTCTCCATCCTGAAACCGATCACCCTGTGTACCCGCAGCTGTCTGCGGGAGAGGAGGGAATCTGGCAGTAGAGGGAAGGGGAAGCAGAGCCAATAATCAATCCCCCTGCAGAGCAGCCAGAGGGAGAAAGAAAAGTAGAAGCCAACAGTGCTGCAGGGGGATCCATAAGAGTCACAAATGTCAGCAATAAGTCAGTACAGCCGGCCCTCCTGCTCAACCAGTACCTGGGCCCCACATTGAACTAATGGTGCCTGGGCCCAGTCCTGGAGGGCTGGCTCTACTGCCTTATCAGCAGCCCTGGTGAGGATGGCCCAGAAGGTGATGAGATAGACCATAAATATTCTGGAGCCTGGTAGCAGGGGAGCAGAGTCCAGGGTCAAGTCACCTGGAGGGGACCCCTGTGCTGAGGGGCTCTGCCTTGGTTCAGAAGACAGAGCATGAGAAGTATAGAGAGAGAGATCTGAAGCAGCTGAAGACTCACATACCTTTCTAGCCTCAATTAGGGTTAGTTGAAGCCATCTTGGAAGCCAAGATGGAGACCTGTTCAGCAGGTGGTCTGTGCAGCAGTCGCTTGAGCTTTAGGAATTACCAAAGGGACTGAGTGAGTAATTTCAACCACTACACCCCAAGGCCTGATAGAGGAGAAGCAGCAAGGTGCAATACTCTGCTTGCTCACTACCAAAGAGCAGCTGGGAAATTCCCGTTGCTTGGCTGTGTGCACGAGGGAGGACCCAAAAAATCCATTGGCCCTTAAGGGGGTTAGCATTATACTAATTTCATAACAAGCCCCACAAGTCAGTAGTCAAGGTAGGACAAGACAAGAACAAATACCAATATTTTAGCCGTATCGTGTTTGAAAATAGAGCAGTGATTGGCTACAGAGCTCAAGAAAGAGCAACAATTATCCATAAACTAGAAAATCTAAGCAAGGCTTCATGGATCATTCTGTTTCTCGTGTCTTATTATAAGTAATAAATCAGAGAACAGTCCATATGACTGCTGAACAATGTGTTGTAAAGGTTAAATGAATTTTATCACCATATTTTAATGTATGCTAATTCATTCAGCCAGACACTGTGATATATCCCTGGGCTACAAGCAAGACCTACTTTATATACAGCGTGTGTTTGTTTTTTATATGTCTCTGTTTGCAGTTAGTAAGTAAAACGTAAAGGTTATTACCCCCCTGGAAATGCCGCAATGGTCTTTTTGCTTCTCCGCAGCTGTGTGGCATAAATACCAGGGGGGTGGGGTGTAGTAACGGTCAGGCAAGCACTTCGAAAATGTGGTAATACCCATAGCAGCCACTTACTTTCTTAAAGGATAACACCAGTCTAGTTGGAAATCAGGAATACTATATTTAAAACACTGAGCTCTTTACATTTCTAAACATAACCAATGACCCATTTTGCTTCCTTTTCTCGTAATAAGAGTAGATGATAAGAAGTTCATCCCTTGACCTAGTAAAAGGTGCCTATGCCCGCACCCTCTACTACATGTTGCTGGTTTACAGCACATGGTGCATTGAGCAGAATTTGGGAAGCCCTTGAGTTACTTTGGGAACTGACATTTCTGATTGGTTCAGACCATAGCTAAGGAGGAGTGGCCACACACAGTAATTTATATAAATTTAAAGTCAACTTTCTTTTTCTAACCTTTTGGATAGATTAAGGATTGGTAAAGCCCCTGTCAAGATTTATTTTGGAGTACGTGTGTAAGAGACGTCCGATCTCCTCTTTTTTTTGTATCTAATATTGCACGTGGCCTGTTCCGTCAATCCAGCTGACTACCTGAGAAAATTTAGAATAGGCCGAGTCAAAGATTAAGGGGGCGGGGTGCCCCACTGTGACTGTGATGGACTACCTGGCACCCAGCCTGGGTGCCTGCGCGAAGATACAATCCTCCAATCTGGTACCAGGTATCATAGATGAGCATTGTGCCCAAGAACTAGACGACACTAGCTTAGGCGCAAACTGGGACTGACTTTATTGTAAACTCACCCAGAACATATACCACACAAAATCAGATAAGCGCTTGAACATGTTATCCTAAACCATGCAAACTGTAAACAGTAATAACAGTACATCGAATGAACAGCTAACATAAACACAAACAGTAATCTAATTAACATAAACATATACCATCCCACAATAGTTTGGTAACAAGGTGAAACGGACACAATACTAGCAAAGAGACAGAAGCAATAGATGACTCAATTAACAATGGGGATTTACACCTAGGAGGCACAAAATGGGAATTATACCTTTATAAACAGATTATAGCAGGAGACCCCAGCATCAGGTTGTTTTGAGCTGATTATATTAACATCTATTCTGTGTCTAGGAGAGGGGCACAGAGGCCCCAAATCTGTATCCAGGTCCTAAGTTCCCAGAGTCTGTGTGTTTTGGGGGGACAAAGACCAGTATCTGAAGCAAAACCACTCCAAAGGGCCCCCAGGACCACACCTCCCAAAGAATAGAGCCCCCTCAAAAGCCAGGGCCCATAGTCAATTGGCAAGAGGCTACCCTGTAGTCCTATCCAAAAGCCCCTGTCCTGGTTGGGTCTGTCACAGTGACCATGTACAGGGGAGGGGAAAGGGATGGTGTCCCACTGTGGCCACATGCAGGGGAACAGAAGGGGGTTGCCAATTTTGGCCATATACAAGGGAAGGGAGGGTGCCCCATGGTGACCATTTGCAGGGGAAAGGAAGGGTGGTGTCTCACTGTGGCCATATGCAGGAGAAGGGGGGATGCTGCATGTGGTCATATGCAGGGGAGGGGTAGGGGATGTGCCCCATTGTGGTCATATGCAGGGGAGGGTAAGGGGGCCATGTGCGCCACCGCTGCTGCATAGTGTTTATGTTTACTTCCCCCAGCCCACAGGAGTATGGAAAAAAGTAGAAAGTGAACATCAAGGAAGCAACATGAGCAAATACACAACCCCACTATTTAACCACCTCCCACCCAGCCACTGTATATATACGGCCGGGTGGGAGCCACGCTGTTCTGACTGCACGTTCATTTATGTCCTTCAGAACGGGTGCTCGCAGCGCAGCCACATGGCGCACTGCGGCTCGATCCTGTGATCATTATGATCACAGGATCCAGCCGAGCACAGATCGGGTTATGGGCGCCGTGATTGGCCCTCCCGATCATGTGATGGCTGAGCCGAGCTCAGTGAGAGCTCAGTGCAGGGGGGGAGGGGAGCTGCAGCTCTGTGACAGCTCTCTGCATGAAAATAATTTTATACAGAGAGCTCTCACAGATCGCCCCCCCCCCCACACACACAGTGCACCAAGCACCACTGATAACCCTGTCCACATACATGTCAGTGTCCCCATAAAACAGTCCTCAAAACATCTGTCTGCCTGCCATCACATCTGTCACAGTCCCCAAAACATCTGTCTGTCCCCATCACATCTGTCACAGTCCCCAAAACATCTGTCTGTCCCCGTCACATCTGTCACAGTGCACAAAACATCTGTCTGTCCCCATCACATCTGTCACAGTGCACAAAACATCTGTCTGCCCCATCACATCTGTCACAGTCCCCAAAACATCTGTCTGTCCCCGTCACATCTGTCACAGTGCACAAAACATCTGTCTGCCCCGTCACATCTGTCACAGTCCCCAAAACATCTGTCTGTCCCCGTCACATCTGTCACAGTGAACAAAACATCTGTCTGTCCCCATCACATCTGTCACAGTGCACAAAACATCTGTCTGCCCCGTCACATCTGTCACAGTCCCCAAAACATCTGTCTGTCCCCATCACATCTGTCACAGTCCACAAAACATCTGTCTGTCCCCATCACATCTGTCACAGTGCACTAAACATCTGTCTGTCCCCATCACATCTGTCACAGTCCCCAAAACATCTGTCTGTCCCCGTCACATCTGTCACAGTGAACAAAACATCTGTCTGTCCCGTCACATTTGTCACCATACACAAAACATCTGTATGTCCACCATCACATCTGTCACGGTGCACACAACATGTCTGTCCGCCATCACCGCCAACATCAAATAAACCCCGATTTGGGTTATTTTTACCAAAGAAATGTAGCAGTATAATTTTTGATCAAAATTTATGAAGAGAAATTACTCATTTGCAAAATTTTATAACAGAAACAAAGAAAAATGCATTGTTTTTGAAAATTTTCAGTCTTTTTTAATTTGTAGCGCAAAAAATAAAAAGCCCAGAGGTGATTAAATACTACCAAAAGAAAGCTCTATTTGTGTGAAAAAAATGATAAAAATTTCATTTGGGTACAGTGTTGCATGACTGCGCAATTGTCATTCAAACTGCAACAGCGCTGAAAGCTGAAAATTGGTCCGGGAAGGAAGGGGTTTAAGTGCCCGGTATTGAAGTGGTTAATGAAGAAGATGAGAGGGGTGAGTTTTCTGTATTCTAAATTAGGCGAGCAGCCTAGGGTGACAGCGGGGCTTGTCCATAGATACAGTGTAGCAAGTGAGTGTCGTCACTCTTGGACAAAAGCGTAGTTACTGATCAATAGGTGAAAATAAATAAAAAGAAAAAAGAAAAGAATACAACCACCATATATAGTGGCTGGTAAGCTCCAATATATTCCATTTTTGTTCTTGAGTTTAGTTACACTTTAAGGCTCTCATTATTTGGTACAGTTGGTTGCAGTGCCCCATGTATGTAGTGTTTAGCACAGGGAAATGTACAATTCGGTGTTGTATCACTGCTGCTATTATCCTTGCCCAATTTGGTGGCCAAGAATCAGAGCAGACAAGGATACCCATTCACAATAGTTTAAAGTCAGGACCCCTTTGTTGCAGTCATTTTTGATGAAGTGCAGTGAGAGGGAATCTAATCCTGTAATCGAATTCTGAAAGTGCAGACCCTTCGGGAAACGGAGGGAGCGATCTGAGAGACTCATAGTTACATAGTCGGTAAGGTTGAATAAAGACACCCATCCATCCAGTTCAACCTGTGTGTGTTTATGTTAACCACTTCAGCCTGGAAGGTTTTACCCCCCTTCATGACCAGGCCATTTTTTGTTATACGGCACTGCGTTATTTTAACTGACAATTGTGCAGTCGTGGGATGCTGTACCCAAATAAAATTTATGTACTTTTTCCCCTACAAATAGAGCTTTCTTTTGGTGGTATTTGATCACCTCTGCGTTTTTTATTTCTTGCGCTATAAACAAAAATTGCTGATTGCAGGAATAGAGAGATCTGTGTTCCTGTTTAGCAGGAATCACAGTCTGTTCCTGTCTGACAGAACGACGGTCTGCTTTGTTTACATCAGCAGACCGCCGTTCCGTCATTCCACCGAATGATCATGGGAGGCCGGCAGCACGCACGTGCACGCCCCCAGACCAGGTCGCGCGGACAACATACAGGTACGTTTCGCGCAGCCAGGCTTCCCTGCCGCAGTATATATGTGGTGGGCAGTCCGGAACTGGTTAATACCATATCCCTGTATAATGCATTCGCTAAGATGCCCATCTAAGAGCATTTTTTAAAAAATTATAAACACATCCTGCTCATACCACCAAATGGGGAAGGGGATTCCACACCCTTAGCGCTCTGACAGTAAAGAACCCCTTTTTTTTCATTCATTGGATTTTCATCCAACTTCATCAAATGGCAGTGCGTCCTCTTAAGTGACCTGAGACTGAACAGTTTACCCCCATTTGCTGGAATCACCATTGAGATACTTATATATCGCTATCATATCCCCTCCTAAGGATTTAAATTGATGGCTGTTAAGATAATGCTGTTATGCACTCTGCATATGTAACGGTGGCCATGCATGCTTCGATAAATTATCAATTCTCCTGATAGGAATAACTGATCCATAGTGTACAGTCCAGTCAACTGATATACCACACACAAGGGGATTAATAGTTGGAAGATACGATTGCAAGTTATCAGTTGTATCTCTGGTTTCCCCATGCAATCACATAATCGGATAAATTGGAATACAATTAAATTTGTGACCAAAGCATAGTGTGGCCGATTGATGCAAAACGATCAACAATTTTCTGCCCAGGCCGATCTGCTAGTTTGATTGAATTCCACTGCTCAGCTGTCTGTTTTTACCACCCTATTTAGGTTGGCTAGGGGAGCGGAAATTGTGAGTTAATATTGAGTTTCTAGGCATTAGTATCACTCAGGTGTTTGATGTCAGCTGGACGCTGCTAATTATATTTTCTAAACGGCTGATTTGCTCAGAAACCAACGATCCTTCCCTTTGTAAAATCATCAAACAACCTGGCAAAGCCTCGGCCTCCCTCTGAACTCGGGATTAAAGCTGCATTTAATCCTTCCAGCCAGAACATAACAGTCAAAAACATTTTTGTTTCAAGTGTGTATTTCACCTTTGAATATCACACCTCCTCCTCCTCTGCTGGAAGAAGATGGATCCGCGCTCTGCCGGAGCCTGGAAAATGCTACCTGTAAATATGAGCAACGCGGTTTGTCCGGGGCAGCGAGGTGACTCGGACGCGATGACAGATGGTGTGAATGTTTCCAACAGAGCGGTCTGCGTGAAGCTGGGGCTTGTGTTGACAGTGCCTGGCTTACAGGGATTCCATTTTATTCACTAATAAAGAGGAGTTTAATGTTAACCTCTCCTAGGAGAAATATGCCATTGAAAGTTGCCATTGCTGACCCTTATCTGAAAATGCTACTTGTCTGGCTGTTACGGTGACGCTTCAATAATTGGTGTGGTTAATTTGCCAAATTTGGGCAGGAATGTTAGAAAGTAAATGAACAGAAGAGAAATCCAAATCAAATCAATATTTGGCGTGACCACCCTTTGCCTTCAAAACAGCATCAATTAAATCAATAAATAAATATCTGTTAGCTGATTGTTTTCTATGCACTGCTGCACCAGATTTTGCACTCTCCAGGTTTAGTAAATCTTCCCCACATTATTGTACCGCTCTCCAGCCCTTCACCAACAAACTGCCTCCTGTTACAGCCAAATATTTCACACATTGACTCGTCAGTCCAGAGCACCTAACAACATTTTTCTGCACCACAGTTCCTATGTTTTCATGCATAGTTGAGTCGCTTAGCCTTGTTTCCATGTTGGAGTTATGACTTTTTGGCCATAATTCTTCCATGAAGACCACTTCTGACCAGACTTCTCCAGACAGTAGATGGGTGTACATGAGTCCCACTGGTTTCTGCCAGTTCTGTGCTGGTGGCACTGCTGGACATCTTCTGATGTGGAAGGGAAGTAAGCATGTTGTGTCTTTCATCTGCTGCATTACGTTTCCTTGGCAGACCACGTCTACGATCCTCAACGTCACCTGTTTGTGCTTCTTCAAAAGAGCTTGAACAGAACATCTTGAAACCCCAGTTTACTTTAAAATCCTGAAAGATCTTGCTGATGCAGTACCTTGCCAGCTGCCCTCCAGAGCATCCAGAGAATATACAGTATCTCACAAAAGTGAGTACACCCCTCACATTTTTGTAAATATTTTATTCTATCTTTTCATGTGACAACACTGAAGAAATGACACTTTGCTACAATGTAAAGTAGTGATTGTACAGCTTGTATAACAGTGTAAGTTTGCTGTCCCCTCAAAATAACTTGACACACAGCCATTAATGTCTAAACCGCTGGCAAAAAAAGTGAGTACACCCCTAACTGAGAATGTCCAAATTGGGCCCAAAGTGTCAAAATTTTGTGTGGCCACCATTTTTTCCAGCACTCCCTTAACCCTCTTAAGCATGGAGTTCACCAGAGCTTCACAGGTTGCCACTGGAGTCTTCTTCCACTCCTCCATGATGACATAATGGAGCTGGTGGATGTTAGAGACCTTGCGCTCCTCCACCTTCCATTTGAGGATGCCCCACAGATGCTCAATAGGGTTCAGCAGACAAAAAAGAGAGTTTGAGGGCGATTAACAAAAAATATCTGCCCAACAAGGCATGTGATGGGCTCGTGCACTCACCAAACAAGAAATCCAGTGGGGCTCAGTGGCAATAAGTAAAACCTAACCGATGCAGGACACCACAAGAAAAGAGGGGGTCCATAAGAACGACTACTGGAGCCACTGGGACATATTAACCCATCCAAATCCAACAAAAAACAAAAACCGTGAAATTAATAAAATTAGTATGCATTTATTGATACAAAAGTCAAAAATTGTATAATTAACATGAAAACAGACATTTCCACCCCAGCACCAGCATGACAACGTTGTCAATTAAAACCACTGTCTAGACATGTGTCATGCATGCAAACACTCATAACAAACAATTGCTTAGGCCTGGGCAGAATGAGGCAGTAGTCACCCGACCGCTTCACCAGTGTGGAAGACCATGTGAATTGGCATATGAAATAAAGGTACACCTGGTGATCTACCTAGATGCAGACTACTTCACTGAGTCCAAATTGGGATAAATACCAATGGAGATCACCATCAAAAGGAGGTCACAAGGAGCAAGTGGATGTAAATTGGGGGAAAAAAAGAAACCATGTGGGCGGAATTAATGAAAAATTGATATTGGTGACCAACCGTAGGGAAACCCCCTAGGATATTGAAGGTGAAAATAAGTCCAAGTCCTAGCCAACATATGGCAATTAATAATCCACAACCTTCAGTGATCACAAATATTGCAGTATGTTAAAGCACAATCCGCCTGAACCATGTAGTTCATGAATCATGTATGTAGACATCAACAGAGTGCATAGAAAGCACTGTAATTCATGGATAGTAATAAATCATTTGTAAAGGACAACAATATAGTTACGTGTCTTCTCCCACTGAGCACCGAAGATAAAGTCCTCCTGATGTCTCCACTATGAGCTAAGCATGCAGATGTCTCCCAAGTCCGACCGGATGGTCAAGACCGTTCACCTTCCATTTCCTGATCGAGCAAGTGCGGACATTCGACCAACACGACCGACCAAATGGCCGCAGACGTTCAACCTCCACGTCCGACCGGATGGTCACAGACTCAGAACCTCCACGTCCGATCGGATGGTTACAGACGCTAAACCTCCACGTTCGACCGGTTGGTCACGAACGTACAAACTCTGTGCCTGCACTTCTGGACACGTGTGCCACAAGGGATAGCACAGCGTTCAGTCCTCCTGAGCTATAAACCCAGATGAGGGCTCGAGCTCTCCGTGTGGCCGTATTTCCTTCCTGCAGCAACAGGGCCAATGGGCTAGGCACAGTCAACCATGGCGAGGCCTGTTCTGAATGGAACCTGCCCTGTTAAACCGCTGCATGGTCTTGGCCACAGTGCTGAAGCTCAGTTTCAGGGTCTTGGCACTCTTATAATAGCCTAGGTCATCTTTATGTAGAGCAACAATTTTTTTTTTCAGATCAACAGAGAGTTTTTTGCCATGAGGTGCCATGTTGAACTTCCAATGACCAGTATGAGAGAGTGAGAGCAATAACACCAAATTTAACACACCCGCTCCCCATTCACACCTGAGACCTTGTAACACTAACGAGTCACATGACACTGGGGAGGGAAAATGGCCAATTGGGCCAAATTTGGACATTTTCACTTAGGGGTGTATTCACTTTTGTTGCCAGCGGTTTAGACATTAATGGCTGCGTGGTGAGTTATTTTGAGGGGACAGCAAATTTACACTGTTATACAAGCTGTACACTCACTGCTTTACATTGTAGCAAAGTGTCATTTCTTCAGTGTTGTCACATGAAAAGATATAATAAAACATTTACAAAAATGTGAGGGTGTACTCACTTTTGTGAGATACTCTACAATTAAAACCACTATGCAAATATCTTGGTGCTCTGGAATTTAGACAAACTAGCCTACCATATTTGGAAAGCCTAGATCTTCTTGTCCTGGCTCATGGTGTGATGTATTCCCTTTGGGGTGAGGTTCAGTGCCCCTTGTGGGGAACCTGAGATAGGGCCCACTGCTCCCCAGTCTCTTGAACTTCTGGTGTCTCATGGCGGCAACCTTCCTTGTTTTTAAATGATACGGCTCTGTAAGATACGATTGTATATCTATATGATATTATTGTGTAACTATAACCACCCACCTCTGAAGAAGAGGAATTATGCAATCATTCGAAACACGTTGGGTATCACTCTGATCTTGGTTTTACCATTGACAGAGAACTGTGGTTATTCTTTGTAATAATCATCATGTATTTACTGTAACCGTATCAATTTCCTTAGGTTTTAAATTCTGCTCTATAATCTTTTAATAATTCTAAACAATACATTTTGAACTTTTTATTATCAACTTTACCTCTGTGGAGTCTATGCCTTAAAAAGTCCCATCAGAGGGGTTTTCTTGTAAAATAGATTTTCCTTCCGTTTGCTCACTTTGCATTTTGTGAATTGCTAAAAATTAAAATATATATTTTTCAAAGCTTTACTACTATACAGCATTTCTTCACAGCTGCCTTAAATGTTTGCACAGTACATTATATATACAGTATATGTTTTTTTCTGTATAGCCACGTTGGTGATCAGACAGCCAGGTCATCTCCCTGCCCCCAGCCTGTGACTGGACAGTGAAGCAATATCAGCCCAATGATGAGCTCATCCCCTTGCTCTCTCCTCCTATCTGTAAGCCTACTTGTGCCCTTGTGCCCGCAGCACACCGTGCCCTCCTCCTAGTAGTTATTCTTCTTTTTCCAGTCTGTGCTCTACTGTACAGGGGACTACAAAAGGTCCATGCCAAGCAACACTGACTTTCTAATACTAGTTGCATAAATACATTTAATGAATGCAAAAGCATATTCATTTTTATACAAAGGCTCATTTACAACAGTAGCTGCACTAGAACTTAGTCGCTGGTGTGCAGTAGGAGGACAGCAGCGCCGATGCGCCAATTAATGCAGTGCTTTACATATACACACTCACTGGCCACCCTGTTCAATTGCTTGATAACACAAATTGCTAATCAGCCAATCACATGACAGCAATTCAATGCATTTAGGCATTTAGACGTGGTGAAGATGACTTGCTGAATGGGGAAGAAAGGGGATTTAAGTGAATGAGGCATGATTATTGGTGCCAGATGGGTTGGTGTCAGAGGTCAGAGGAGAATGGGCAGACTGGTTGGAGATGATAGAAAGGGAACAGTAACTCAAGAAAACACTCATTACAGCTAAGGAATGCAGAATACCATCTCTGAATGAACAACACATCAAACCTTGAAGCAGATGGGCTACAGCAGCAGAAGACCCCACCGGGTGCCACTCCTGTCAGCTAAGAACAGGAAACTGAGGCTACAATTGGCACAGGATCACCAAAATTGGACAACAGAAGATTGGAAAATCGTTGCCTGGTCTGATGAGTCTCGATTAGAGCTGCGACATTCAGATGGTGGGGTCAGAATTCAGTGTAAACAACATGAAAGCCATGGATCCATCCTGCCTTGTATCACCGGTTCAGGCTGGTGGTGGTGGTGTAATGGTGTGGGGGATATTTTCTTGGCACACTTTGGGCCCCTTAGTACCAACTGAGCATCATTTTAACACCACGGCCTACCTGAGTATTGTTGCTGACCATGTCCATCCCTTTATGACTACAGTGTCCCCATCTTCTGATGGCTCCTTCCAGCAGGATAATGCACCATGTCACAAAGCTCCAATCATCTCACCACTGGACAATGAGGTCACTGCACTCCAATGGCCTCCACACTCTCCACATCTCATCCAATAGAGACCCTTTGGGATGTGGTGGAGCAGGAGATTCGCATCATGGATGTGCAGCCAACAAATCTGCAACAACTGCATGATGTTATCATGTCACTATGGGCCAAAATCTCTGAGGAATATTTCCAACACTTTGTTCAATCTATGCCACCAAGAATGAAGGCATTTCTGAAGGCAAAAGGGGGTCCAACGCGATACTAGCAAGGTGTACCTAATAAAGTGGCCGGTGAGTGTATAGTATATATATATGTATTGTACATTCACATCAGTGAATGCCCTCAAGGAGCTTACAGTCTTTGGTCCCTAACTCGCATACACACACTAGGCAGGAGCCATACCGTACTTTGTCTTGCGGTGTGACTATGTTGTGCTAGGATGCCCAGCTAGGGTTGCCACCTTTTCTTCAAGCCAAACCCAAGCACTTTAGCGGCCTGGGACACCTTTGGGTGCCCCAAGGAGAGTGGTAATGCGGTGCGCATAGCGTGCCACAGCTAACATTGGGTGTGGCCAAATTGCTCTTGCTGATATCATTGCCCTGCCCCCAGTGATGCCAACCTGCCCCCAGGCAGCCGCCCACAGCTCCTGGATGGCAACAGATTTATGTGCGACTACCTTGGTTACTTGGGGAGCCATATTCCTGTCTGAATAATGTATCCGGGTTTCAGTCGGCCTGAAACCCGGACACATGATTCAAAACTCAGACCATTCGGGTGAATCTTGGACAGGTGGCAACCCTATGCCCAGCAAACTCCCAACATACCTGGCATGAACAGCCCCTTTTATGTGCCTGTAAAACAAAAAAAAACCAGAGATTGACTTGTCAGGTTTGTTCACTAGAGTTCAAATCACACTTTACTAAATCAGGCCTATAGACTTGTATATTGTGTGAGGGAGAAGTAAAGCACAACTGTTGTATAACACTGGAAAGCAACACCCGCCTATGTAATGATGAACAACCGTGACTGCCATATGTACAGAAATAAAGCTTTAAACCTCAAAAATTAATTTCTAGTAAGAAGATAGCATTACGTAAAGCACAAGCATTGTGCAACACAACAAAGCAGAAAGCAGCACCTGCCTATGTAATGAACAAACATGACTGCCCCATGTACATATAACACGCCACACACAGAAATAACATAAAATCATGAAAAAAGAATTTATAGTAAGTTGATCACATACAGTAAGGCACAACCATTATGTAGCCCTGCACAACAAGAAGTAACACATGCATATGTAATGATGACCAAATATGACTGCCCCCATGTACTGTACATACATAGGCATGCGCACATAGGGTGGCAGGTGTGCCTGTGCACACCCTAATCACCCTGTACTGTGCAGATTCCCCCTACTGCCTGGCTGCAGAAAAAGGAACGGGGGAATCTCTGTCCTCAGTCTCTTTCTCTGCCTCAAAAGGGAGACAACAGGGGTCTGTTTAAACCCCTGGTATTTCACCAAATCCCCCAAGGCAGGGCTCCTAAAAAAATTGTAGAAAAAAAACAAAAATAACAAAATATAATATTGCAAAAAAAAAAAAAATTGTAAAAAAGAAATTAAATTAAAATAAACTACTGACACCATCCTCTTCCCTTCGGACATATAAACACACACACTCATGTGTGTTTGCACTTTGTGGCGCACACCCTAATGCAATAGGCTGCGCACACCTATGTGTACATATAATTATACTCCATACATAGAAATAACGCATTACACCTTGAAAAAATAACTTTTAGTAAGCCCATCACATTAAGTAAAGTAAAATCATTGTGTAACCGGCAAAGCAGAAAGCAAAACCTGCATATGTAATGAAAAAACTTGACTTCCCCCACACACACATATATTTACACCCTATATAAAGGAATACGGCTTTAAACCTACAAAAAAAGAATTTATATTAAGCCGATCATTTTGAGTAAAGCACAACCATTGTGCAACACTGCAAAGTACGGAGCAACACCTGCCTATGTAATAAACAAAATGACATCCTCATGTACATATCCACTATATTGTCAAAAGTATTGGGACACCTGCCTTTACACGCACATGAACTTTAATGGCCCCCCCCCCCCCAGTCTTAATCTGTAGGGTTCAATATTGAGCTGGTCCATCCTTTGCAGCTATAACAGCTTCAACTCTTCTGGGAAGGCTGTCCACAAGGTTTAGGAGTGTCTATGGGAATGTTTGACCGTTCTTCCAGAAGTGCATTTCTGAGGTCAGGCACTGATGTGGATGAGAAGGCCTGGCTCGCAGTCTGCGCTTTAATTCATCCCAAAGGTGTTCTATCGGGTTGAGGTACAGGCCAGTCAAGTTCCTCCACCCCAAACTCGCTCCTCCGTGTCTTTATGGACCTTGCTTTGTGCACTGGTTCAAATCATTTGGTGGAGGGGGGATTATGGTGTGGGGTTGTTTTTCAGGGGTTGGGTTTGGCCCCTTAGTTCCAGTGAAGGGAACTCTTAAGGTGTCAGCATACCAAGACATTTTGGACAATTTCATGCTCCCAACTTTGTGGGAACAGTTTTGGGGATGGCCCCTTCCTGTTCCAACATGACTGAGCACCACTGCACAAAGCAAGGTCCATAAAGACATGGATGAGAGAGTTTGGGGTGGAGGAACTTGACTGGCCTGCACACAAGAAAACAAGAAGCTGCCGCCAATGTCGGGGAAACAGTCATTAAAGTGCGTCTCAGCTAGGAGAGCGCTGGGCCGGGGACACGGAGAGGAGATGAAAGGGACATAATCCTTCAGAAGGTGTTTAGACACAAGAAAAATAATCTAATTTTCTTCAGGACAACACTGACCTCTCCAAGTTTATAGTCATAAATGTCCATAAAGACATGGATGAGCGAGTTTGGGGTGGAGGAACTTGACTGGCCTGCACAGAGTCCTGACCTCAACCCAATAGAAGGCCTTTGGTATGAATTACAGCAGAGACTACGAGCCAGGCCTTCTCATCCAACATCAGTGCTTGACCTCACAAATGCTCTTCTGGAAGAATGGTCAAACCATAGGAGTGTGTAGCCTATTGCATTAAGGTGTGCACACCACAGCTCAGACACACATGCATGTGCATGCATGTATATATATACTGTACATACAGTTTTCCTTGTGGCACTCACCAGCACATGGTCTCCCTACCTGCAGATTCAGAGTGAGAGAAAAATGCTTCCACACTTCTCCTTTAATCTTTCCCATCTGACATGCAGTGCAATAATGCTAATGCAAAGGGGTGATTAGGGTGTGCCTAGGCACAGCCAGCAACCCCTGTGCGCACACCTATGGGTCAAACATTCCCATAGACACTCCTAAACCTTGTGGGCAGCCTTCCCAGAAGAGTTGAAGCTGTTGTAGCTGCAAAGGGTGGGCCAACTCAATATTAAATAATATTGAACCCTACGGACTAAGACTGGGATGCCCTTAAAGTTCATGTGCGTGTAAAGGCAGGCGTCCCAATACTTTTGACAATATAGTGTATTTACAAACTATATGCAACAATAACATTTTAAACCTTGAAATAATAATTGATAGTAAGCTGATTGCATTAAGTAATGCACAGACGTTATGCATCACTGCATAGAAGGAAGCCACATCTGTCTATGTAATGATGACCCTACATAACAGCCCTATGTACAGATCTATACACAGAAACAAGGTTTTAAGCCTTAAAAAAATCATTTATAGGGCGCTGATCACATTCATCTGCATCTTTATTAAACTAAAAATATTTCAGATGCAGTAAGTGGGATGCCAGGATGGCATTTGATGGGCGCTGTGCGGTGGTGACTGGAGCCTCCTGGGGCAGATCGATGACTTTGACCTTGGAGAGGTCAGTGTTGTCCTGAAGAAGATGAGATTATTTTTCTTGTGTCTAAACACCTTCTGAAGGATTATGTCCCTTTCATCTCTTCTCCGTGTCCCCGGCCCGGCGCTCTCCTCGCTGAGACGCACTTTAATGACTGTTTCCCTAAATCGGCGCCAGCTTCTTGTTTTCCGAAGAAATGCTGGCGACTTCAATAAGTGGAGAGACCCTAAGGTGGGATAAAATCCTTGCCAACCGATGACTGACGATTTTTTTTATAGGAAAATTCAATTGCTGGTCAGAAATAAATGATTGCCAGGAAATATCGGGCAAGTTGTTTAATCTCGGTATCAGCTGGCTTTCACTTCATTTACAGCGTTTCCCTATTCGATTTTCTTCCAACTGATGAAAGTTAAAAATTTAGAAGTTAAAAAAAAAATTAAAGTTAGAAACAAACAAAAACATCAAAAAGCATCCAGATTTAGACGTTCAGTTAGTTTCGTTCCGAATTGAAATTTGAACAAATTTTTACTTAATTGGAAATTCGGATGTATCCAAATTACAATAGTGACAAACTTATACAAATACAAAATAACGAAACAAACTTTTCGGACGAAATTCGAATTTAACCACTTCAGCCCCGGAAGGATTTCCCCCTTTAGGACCAGAGCCCTTTTTGCGATTCAGCACTGCGTCGCTTTAACTGACAATTGCGCGGTCGTGCGACGTTGTACCCAAGCAAAATTTGCGTCCTTTTTTTCCCACAAATAGAGCTTTCTTTTGGTGGTATTTGATCACCGCTGCGTCATTTCTGATCGCCGCTATAAACAAAAGAAGAGCGACAATTTTGCAAAAAAACCCAAATTTCTTACTTTTTGCTAAAATACAAATTCAAAAAAATATATAAAAAAACATTTTTTTCCATCGGTTTTGGCCGATTTATATTCTTCCTCATATTTGTGATAAAAAAAATTGCAATCAGCGTTTATTGATTGGTTTGCGCAAAAGTGGTCGCGTTTACGGATGATGAGAATTCATTTCTGGGGCTTTTATTTTTTTTTTATTTTTTACTAGTAATGGCGGCGATCTGCGATTTTTAGTGGT
>BLSH010406073.1:5138-24726 GCA_018402905.1 Glandirana rugosa
AGTGGTCAAGAGTTTATCCTATAGCCCCTTGACCTCTTTCACGTCTCTTCCCGTTGGTCCATGCCATTAGTAGGCATGGCTGTGATGGCTTCTAAGGGCAAACCAGTGAAACGCTTGTTGATTGGCTGCCCTTAAGCTATTCAACATGCGTGATCAACTACCAGAACCCAGAACCCGAACCCGAACGTTTTTTGAAATGTCCGTGTTCGGGTCCCGGACACCCGAAAGTTCGGTACGGACCCGAACGTTACAGTCCGGGTTCGCTCAACACTACTCAACACCAAGTTCATTATATGAACCACTTATGTATTTGTACATGTTGATCATATCCCCACTTAATCCCCTCTTCTTAAGAGAGTATAAATTCAGTTCCTCTAAACTTTCCTCATAGCTGAGCTCCTCCATGCCTCTTATTAGTTTGGTTGCCCTTCTCTGCACTTTCTCCAGTTCCCCGATATCCTATTTGAGAACTGGTGACCAAAACTGAACTGCATATTCCAGATGAGGTCTTACTAATGATTTGTACAGGGGCAAAATGATGTCTCTATTTATGGAGTCCATACCTCTCTTAATACAAGAAATGATTTTGCTTGCTTTGGAAACCACAGCTTGGCATTGCATGTCATTGCATGCCATTATTAAGCTTATGATCTATCAAAACCCCCAGATCCTTCTCCACTATGGATTCCCCCAGTTGTACTCCCCCTAGTATGTAAGATGCATGCATATTTTTAGCCCCAAATGCATAACTTTACATTTATCAATATTAAAGCTCATTTGCCACATAGTCGCCCAAGTAGACAGTGCATTGAGGTCTGCTTGTAAGTTGGAGACATCCTGTAAGGACGTTATTCCACTGCATAGCTTGGTGTCATTTGCAAACACTGAAATGGTACTTTCAATCCTAGTTTAAATACTCCTCCAGCCTTCCCATAAACCTCTCCCCTAGCGCAGCAGACCCCCTTCCATTTAGGTGCAAACCGTCTTTAGCATATAAGTTGCACCCCAATTTAAAGTCAACCCAGTGCTCTAAAAACCCTCCTCCTTACACCAGGTCTTTAGCAATTCATTCAGGGCTCTAATCTCCCCCTGCCGTTCCTGTGTTGCGCATGGCACAAACAATATTTCAGAGAATATTGCCTTGGAGGTCCTTCCCTTCAACTTGCAACCTAATTCTTTAAATTGGTTCTTAAGGAGCCTCCACCTTCCATAAATTCTGTCATTGGTTCCAACGTGGACCAAGACAGCTGGGTCATGCCCAGACCCTCCCAGTAATTTATCAACCCAGTCCACCACATGCCAAACCCTGGCACCAGAGAGACAGCAAAACATTCGGTTGAGGCGATCCTGGCGAAAAATTATTCTATCAGTCCTTCTAATTATAGAATCCCCAATTACCACCAACTGTCTAGGTCTACCTGCACTACCCCTACCACCCCTACTAGATGGGCTGCTCTCCCGGCTGTTAGGGGAAGCAGTGACATCTAGGGCTGCCACCTCTGAGTTTGCCACCCTCACATCTTCACTCAACTTGGCAAATCTGTTAGGGTGCTCAAACGCAGGGCTGGCCTTCCTTTTCTGTGAGCCCCTACCACCCCATCTAACTGCATTAACCCATCTACCTACCTTATAATCCTGACTTACCCCTCCACCCTCCCCATTAATCCTACTAGCCACCTCAGTGAGCAGAGGCCCCCCTTTCAAGGTTGACAACTCTGCCCAGCATTGCAATTTGCTCCTCCAGATCTCTAATGCGAGCTTCCAGAAGGGCAACCTGCTCACATCACATCGCCGCAGCCTACATCCCGGGGAGTTGAAGCGCCCAGACGGACTTTCTCTCCATGGTGCAGTTGAAAAACGTTGAATGGTCGCTGCACCAGGAGGTGTTTACCTGGATACAGTTTCCGGCAATCGACCCAGAGGTCAACCTCTTTGCTACTCCTCTGAACTACAAGCTCAGCAAGTACTACACGCGGGGCCAGTGCCCCCAAGCATTCGGGGTGGACTCCTTGACAGACAGCTGGAGGTTCAGCAGGGCTTACGCCTTCCCAACAATACCCATCATTCTATGCTTCCTACAGAGGCTCCGGTCCGAGGAAGACAAAGTCATGGCAGTACTACCTTTCTGGCCCAACAGGCCCTGGTTCACACTTCTGACTCAGCTCAGCTACAGGGCCCTGGTACCTCTTCTGCTCAGACTGGACGTCCTGTCTCAGGGGACAGTCCTGCACCCATGTCCAGCATGACTGCGCCTGGCGGTCTGGTTTTTGAGAGGGAGAGGCTAGAGGCCTTGGGCTGTGCCCCTCAAGTAATCTCTACCTTGATGAGTTTCAGGAGATCCAGTACTAATAAAGTATATGGGAGAATATAGTCCAGGTTTTCTGACTTCGTATCCTCCAGAGGGAAGTCCGTTAGAGACAGGAAGTCTTGGAATTCCTACAGTCCGGACTTGAGTTACCCCTGTCGGTCAGCTTGCTGAGGGTACAGGTGTCGGCCTTGTCAGCATTCACGGGAATGGCCTGGGCAATCAGCCCTCGGGTCTGCCAATTCCTCAGAGGGGCAGCGAGGCTAAGACCGCAAAGGAAAACAAGATTCCCGAAATGGGATCTACCCTTAGTTCTCAACTTTCTGGCTGAACCAGCACCCAGTGGAGTCAACACAGCATCAGTGGGAGACTTGTCCATGAAGGCGGAATTTTTGGTGGCAATAACCTCGGCCAAGAGGGTTTCAGAGATCGGGGCCTTGGGTCACAAGGAACCATTCTTGACTTTCTTTCCGGACCGAGTAGTGCTGATCCCGATGCTTGGGGCCAGGCCTAAAGTGACCTCAGTGTTTCATGAAAATCAGGAAATTACCCTGCCCACTTTCAGATCTCCAGATTCCACGGAGATTCACCCCCTGGACGTAGGAGAAACACTGAAAGACTATCTGCGTGCTACAACTGCTTTCAGGCCCTCAGATAATCTATTTGTCCTGTTTTCTGGAAAGAACCAGGGAAAGGAGGTCTCTTCTAGGACAATTGCAGCCTGGATCGTCCAAACCATCCAGAGGGCTTACAGGGCTAAGGGCTTGGCCCCTCCGGAGGCGGTGACAGCGCATTTCACCAGGGGCATTGCTACGTCTTGGGCAGCGACACCACATGTAGCACCGGAAGTCATATGTAGGACGGCCTCGTGGTCCTCACTTTATGACGCACTACTGTGTGGAGCCAGCGTCATTATCCTCCATTCATTTTGGTTTAAGAATACTGTCAGCCGACAATGTGAATTCAAATTTTCTGTTGATCAGCATTCCCATCCGTGTGGTTTTTGGCTAGTTAAGTCCCACACGTAGGCTGCCATGGAGTCTGTCAGGAAAATGGAAAATTCCCTATCAAATACTTACCGTAATTTTCCTTTCCTGATGGACTTCATGGCAGCCGGAGTCCCCACCCTCGGGTCTAGAGGAGGGGCTATATACGGAACACAGGTATGGCCATGAGGCTAAATTTATGGTAATAGGGTCCTATAGGAGTGGAGGGGGTGGGGTAAACCCACACGTAGGCTGCCATTGAGTCCATCAAGAAAGGAAAATTACGGTAAGTACTTGATAGGGAATTTTGTTTTTTTTTTAGTTAAAAAATAAGATAACAGTAAAGTTTTTTTTATATTGTGAAAGAGGATGTTACACAGAGTAAATAGATACCAAACATGTTATGGTTGAAAATTGCACACACTCGCGGAATGGCGACAAACTCTGGTACTTAAAAATCTCCATAGGCGACGTTTTAAAATTTTTGAACGGTTACCAGGTTAGAGTTACAGAGGGGGTCTAGTGCCAGAATTATTGCTTACACTCTGACGATCGTGGCGGTACCTCACATGTGTGGTTTGAACACCGCTTTCATATGCGGGCGCAACTTACGTATGCTTTTTCTTTGCTACGCTTCTTCTTAGCTCGCGGGGACGGTGGCGCTTTACATTTTTTTAAATTTTATTCATGTATTTATTTTCTGCAATGTTCCTTTAAAAAAAATTCTGATCACTTTTATTGCTATCACAAGGAATGTAAACATCCCTTGTGCTAGTAATATATGGTGACAAGTACTTTATGGAGGGATCCCTCATCCCTTTACACTTCACAGTATTCAGATCGCCAAGAATGGCGATTCTAAATACTGTAATTTTCTTTAAAACCGGCGCCGTTAGCCGCAGAGTAAACCAGAAATGACGTTATGACGTCGCTTCCGGAATTTGACGAAGGAGATCCGATCAGAGCCGATTCTGGCTTCCTTCGGGTATCCTCTTGCCGGCGGGCACACTGGATCGGCGCTCTAATCTCCCGGTGGGATGAAAGGCTGGAGAAGAGCGGCGGAAGGCGGCTGGAGTGGGAGATGTCCCCTCCCACAGCCCGGGATAACGGCCTAGCGGCTCCTCAGCCAGATCACCCGTTATCGCTGGATAACTTGAGTAGCAGGGTATCCAACTACCATTTGCTGTTATGTAGGTGCTCTGGTCTGGGTAGTGGAAGGCCGGTTTAGGAAAGGCTGGTAAATAAGACTGGGAGCTCCTGTTTCTGAATTGGTACCCTGAGGGGACTCCTTCTCACCCTCATTGGAGAAATAGAGAGCTGAATAATCTCCTGTCTCCAGTTCCTCAGCTGATTCCTCACTATGAGAAGACCACTCAGCTAAGTGTTCAAGGGATCCAAATTCTGCTACCAGTCTGGGTGACCCCTAGTCTGTGGCCCTCTGCTCTGCATCCTCATCTGGCTTCTCAGGGGACACCCCCCTCAACAACTGGCTCCATCCTAACAGAGATGCTTGCAGGCGGAGACACAGCCGGTATTTCAGGGACCCCGGGTTCCTGTTCAACATTCCAACCAGGCTGCGGGCCATGACAGTCTTTCCTCCCCTTTCATCCTTGATCTTCACGGGGGAGTCGCTAGGCCGCAATTCCACTCCTCCTTGTGGCAAGGTCATCAGGCCCGATCCAGCCTCCCGGGACTTCCGCAGCTGCGGACAGCGCCCTGTTTGCAGGTCCACCGAGTAGTACCGTGGCTCCTGCTCTGTAGATACCCGCTGGGTAAGAGGAGTGTCACAATGGCCACACCGGGCCCAGGCAGCGATGTCCATAGCAAGCATCCGGCAGTCTGGGCAGACAAGGTCTCCCACCTTCCGCCATCTTGCTCCTCGTGGTGACTGATGCTAGCTGCAGGTGCGTAGCTTCTTCCAGGGCGTGGCGCAGCCCCCAGGTTACCAGACGAGCTGGCGCCAAATGTCCTGATAAGCAGCCATGTATGTCACGATGGTGTAACCCCTTGTATGCAAAACAAAACTTTACAGACACTCTGACGCTAGCAGGGCTTGTCCAGCCATGTTGACTCTGAAAGTAGTGGCCGATAGTAACAGTAAGCTGTAGTATCCACTGTTCTGCTAGAAAGTACACTCCACAAACAGTCTCTCCCCTTAGCAACAAGAACAGTCTCAGGCATACTTTACTGTTTGCAGGAATTGGAGCAATCATTGTTAAAACACTTGTAATGCCCAGCTTTAACAGAACACTGGGCATATTTGTAATCCAGTGGAAATGTCCGGACATATTTGTAATCCATGGGCATGTTCTCCCGCCATGTTTGCCATGGGCAGCAACACATGGTACAAAGTCACTGAATTGCAGGATTAGTATTTTATAAGTTGTTATCCCCAGTGCTATGCTGGAGTGGCTGGGTAAGCAGGCAACAGTCTATCTGCAGCTCCCACTGGCTGCTATGAACAACAGCACACTTATCTAGTACAGTTTAAGATAAAACACACAGCTCTTATCCCGGTTAAGTCCTCGTTCAATAAAACACACTAAACATTCCTCTGGCTCAGTTCTTATGGTTGCTATGAGCGATGACTGACTGCCTCACAGGTAATCCTGGAAAACGAGACCCCAAATGTAGCCATGTGCACCCTTGAGAGTGGCTTGTAGTAGTGATTCACCTGATAGCTGACCTCAATCGCACCATTTGCACATATCCAGAGACACTGACAAGGCCGGTTCTTGTTTTTGTTGTTTTATTTGATTTGGGGGAAATAACTTGGATGGGGATAAGGGGTAATTGTGGGATGCCCAAAGAATCATGGTAAAAGGATTCCATATACAAGCCTGTATATGCACACTTCACTGCAGACTCTCCCTCTGCAGACGATTGTTCCTCTCAACTCTCCAGCACTCCACTTGCTGATCGTGACTCTTTCAGTTCTCTTACTACACAGAACTCACAGCTTTACACTCCTTTGCTTCTCTCCAGCTCAGAACTTAGTTTCCAGCCTGAAGGGAAATTTATCAGGTTTCGCTATAAGAAAAAAACAAATAAAATTCATAAATGTCCACAAATGCAATTCATACACTAGAATAGTGCAAAGAAACAGTCTTAGAAGTGTCTTCAGTGCCTGGAAAAGTGCTTCAAAAGTGCTCCAAAAATGGATCTGTGTAAAAAGTGCCAGGTGCCAGAACCCCCTTTGTGACCCCACTCACCAGAGAACATGGACCATTTGCTTTTCAGTCAGAGGTCAAAAACGCTATATACTGGTGAGGGTGATGCTTAGCCAGATCAGCTGGAAGGTCGGATCCACAAAAAGGAAGTACCAGCAAGACGGATATGGTCTAGGCAGCTCAGAAAAACAAGAAGATCCTCATAGTGTAGACTGTAAAATAAGCTCTTTATTGCGCAAATAAAAATGTACTTACAGGACTTGTAAATATAAATCACCTGGATAGCAGTAGCGTGTTAGCGGCGTGCGTTCCACCGGCTGCCTCCAACCATAGGTGGACGTGACGTGAACTGCTGCGACGGACCGGATATGAAGTCAACACGTTTCGCTCTGTGAATGGAGCGTCATCACGGACGTCCGTTAAGTCCACCCAATCCTCCCTGAGCCACTTTTCCCATCCTGGATCAAAACATTCAGGCCTGCAAATTACAGTCAGACCTGACCAAATTTACCTCTCCTAGCCAAAAATCCTGCTAGAAAATGCACCTATACTATAGGGGCACTACATATATTATATAAATAATTTTTCTAAATCTGCATTTAATGCCATACACACCATTAAACATTGCCCCAATTTGGTGGTGCGTAAGGCAGACAAGCGTAGTTTGGTAGTCATCTTGAGTGCAGAACAGTATAAAGCAGAAACCAGCAACAGGCAATTGAAAGAGAACACCACATACTAAAGTGTTTGTTACCCTAAAAAAAAGATCCTGCTCCTTTAAATAGTGAATAACAGCACAGTGATTCTGCTGTGTAATTTGGCCCCTTGTATCATATAAAATACCTGGTTGATCCGGCCTAGTTCTGCCCTCCCCTCTGTAAACTGACCACGGATTATCATGGCTGCTGAGCCCTGACACCGTGGTGAGTTTACATGTCTCCTTCATCCGCAGCGCTCCTCTGTCATCCCCCCCCTCCCTGCCTGTCAGCTTGTGCCAGTGCCCGCCCCCTCCCCTCCTGCTGCTGAGATAACTTTATACTTTTCAGGCATTCCCCTGTGTTAGATAATGCAATGTCTCCACTGTATACGCTTTATTAAAAAAATGCCTCTGTATACCTTATTTCCGAGCGCCGATCGGCACTCACGTGCCCGCCTGCCACTCTTGTCTTCTCCTCCCCTACTCCAGACTGACAGCAGCAGGGGATTCACGGCCCCTGCCGCTGTCGCAGTCAGATCGGGAGAGGGAACTGTGGGCGGCCACGTGAGCGCCGAGCACCGCTTGGAAATAAGGTATACTGAGGCATTTTTACAGTGGAGACATTGCATTATCTAACACAGGGTTCGGGCTTCCTGTTTGTGGTGCGCACCAATGGTGACGTGATGCGCTCCACGATCCCCTCTCCCGGCTTTTGATTACCACGGTACAAGTGTATATTGAAGCATAACTTGCTGATTGTATGTTGACTTCCTCTTCCTGCATGTGGAACGCACCGGCGGTGACGCGATGCGTTCCATGGCCTATTTCCTGTTTGTGATCATTAATAGTGCGTGCTGGGAGAACTAGTCACACCTCTGAAGAAATCCTGTTGGATGAAACCGGTCAGGCGACGTCGTCCTTTACCCAGCATGCGATATTTACCATGGTTATTGCTACAAGCTTTTATTCATCTATTGATTGTAAGTAGAACTTAATAAACTTGACTTTTAAACCTGGCGGGCTTCACTATTGGTTTCCCTCTCTTTGTCCATGTAATGTGGTGTGGTGAGAGCTAGGGTGGAAAGGATATCCTCATTAGTGGAAGCTGCCAGGATTGATCTATAGAGCCATATCTCTGCATGTAGCTCTTTGGAGAGCGCTTCTATCAGAGTGTTTCTGTCAGGAAAGGATTGGCCTGGTGAAGCCAGGCCCTTTTCTGGACTTTTTGCCGTTTTTTGCCATTCCCGTGTGCCCGCGCCGGAAACAGCGCCAAACGGCCCTATTTAAGCTTCCTGCACCTGTCAGCAGGTGCTGTCCGTTCTACAGCGTCTGAGTACCTGTGAGCTTCAGCTCTCCTACATGAAACCTGTTTCCTGTGTTGTTCCTGTGTACCGACCTGGCTTGCCCTGACCTGCTACCTATCTGCCTGCACCGACCCCAGCTATCCACGACCATCTGTTTGTCTGACCCTTCTGTACCTCTGCTGCCAGCCTGTTAATGAACCCTGCTTGGACTTGACCACTCTCTGCCTGAACCCCTTTGTACCGCACAGCCTGCCAGTCGCCAACCCAGCCTGAACGACCATTCTTCTGACTTGCACGACCATCCGGAGCCTCACACCACCACCAGTGACCATCCGGCCCTCCTGCCATCACGCACTCACAGGCCCCTGTCTGCTCTACCAGGGACCCCTGAATCGGGTGCGCAAGAGTGGTTGTTCCCTGCACACACCAGACTCCACCACCAGGACCATGACAGTAACGGACAGCCATGTCCGAGTCTGCGCAGGGAACACCCTCTGCTATGGAGGAACTGTGCATCCATTTGGACGGCCTCACACAGGCAGTGAAAAACTTGCAAGATGGCTACAACCGCCTGGAGGAACAAGTGCGTGAGCTCTCCGCTCCCCCCGCACCCGGAGGAGGAGCTGCAGCAGCCCGCACCATCGTGGCTCTGCCATCTGAGCCTAAGGTCCCCCTTCTGGACAGATTTTCAGAGGATGGGAGGAAGTTCAGGGCCTTCGGCAGCTCCTGCGAGCTGTACTTCAGTCTCCAGCCCCGCACCTTCTCCCTGGAGGCCACTAAAGTGGGACTGGTGGTCTCCCTGCTACAGGGGAAACTGCAGACCTGGGCTCATCACCTTTGGGAGCAGAAAGTGCCCGAAGTAGCTACCCTGGATGCCTTCTTTGACGCCATGGCCAAGTTATATCAGGATCCCCACCTTGCAGCCACAGCTGAGGCCACCCTGCACGCCCTGTAGCAGGGCCGATGTCCCGCTGAGGACTATGTAGCAGAGTTCAGGCGTTGGAGTGCAGACACAGCGTGGAACGACGCAGCACTCTGCTACCAATTTCGCATGGGACTATCTGAGCCGCTAAAAGACGAGCTCGCTCGCGTCGGGTGCTCGCGACCCTGGACGCCTTCATCAACCTGGCGATCCAAATTGATTGGAGACTCCGGGAACGCCGGGCTGAGCGAGTCGCGGGAGCTTCCCCCGCTCTTCACCCAACATGAATAATGCCCTGGGTTCCCAGTCATACGGCTCCCGCACCTACCACTTCCGCACCTGCTGACCCATCTGAGCCGATGCAGCTCAGACTTTTGCGGCCGTCTTTTACCCCAGAAGAGAGACAGTGACGCCGCGCTCTGAGCTTATGTCTGTACTGTGGGGAACCCAGACATATGGTACGGACCTGCCCTGCCAAAGCTGGTAAGTGGCCTCATCGGGCTAACCTGAAGATGACCACTGTCAACAATAATGTGTCTCATTTGACTCTCCTTCTCTCTTTGCAGTTGCCCGGAGGGAGCATCCAGGTGCCGGCGATTATTGATTCCGGGGCGTGTAGCTGATTCATGGACCAGGCCTTCGCCCAGCTACACCAAATGCCCCTGTGCCCCAAGGCGCATAAAATGACTGTCCGCCTGGCCGATGGGACGGCTATTAAGTCTGGCATAGTAACCACAGAAACTCAACCTATACCTGTGTCCACAGCTGAGGGGCACCAAGAGCTGCTCATCCTTGATGTCATCTCCTCACCTCTGTTCCCCATCATCTTGGGGCTTCCGTGGCTCCGGGCACATAGCCCTGTCCTAGACTGGTCCTTTGGACATATTCTGTTCCCATCTGCTTACTGTGGCCAACACTGCCTGCTCCCGTCCCGGGACGTAGGTCCCTCACTCCTCAGCTTGGACCCTAAACCTGACCAGGAAACCCGCCAAGCAGTCCCTTCAGTTTACCACAAGTTTCTGGACGTGTTCAGTAAGAAGGGGGCAGATCAACTACCACCACACAGGTCTTACCACTGTCCCATTGAGTTACTTCCAGGAACAAAGGTTCCCTTTGGCCACATCTACCCGCTGTCAGAGCTTGAACTGTCAGCCCTCAAGGCCTATTTAGATGATAATCTGGCCAAGGGATTTATCGTCCATCCACGTCCCCTGCTGGGGCGGGTATCTTTTTCGTTGAGAAGAAGGATCATACACTCCGTCCTTGCATTGACTATAGGGACTTGAACCGAATCACGGTTAAACGATACCCCCTTCCACTGGTCCCGGAACTATTCCAGAGGCTCGGGTAGGCCACCGTATTCTCTAAGTTGGACCTCCGGGGGGCTTACAACCTGATCCGCATCCGAGAGGGCGACGAGTGGAAGACGGCATTCCGGACTCGTTTTGGCGATTACGAGTATCTCATCACGCCCTTCGGCCTCTGTAACTCCCCCGCTACTTTCCAGCACCTGGTCAATGATGTCTTCCGAGATTACCTGGAACGTTTTGTCATCATCTACCTCGATGACATCTTAATCTTTTCTTCCACCCTGGAAGAGCACCGCCAGCATGTCCGTTGTGTCCTCAACCGGCTGCGGCAACACAGGCTTTACGCCAAGGCAGAGAAGTGCGCCTTTGAACGCTCCCAGATTCCATTCCTTGGACTGATCTTGTCAGTTACTGGGGTCACTATGGATCCTCAAAAAGTTACCGCCATCCTAGACTGGCCAGCACCTGTGGATAAAAAAGGGGTCCAATGCTTTGTGGGGTTCTCCAACTTTTACAGAAGGTTCATCAGGGGATTTTCAGCCATCATCGCCCCCATCACGCAGCTTACTAAACAGGGTCAGCGGTTTCAGTGGTCTTCCGATGCTCAAAAAGCCTTCCAAACGTTAAAGGAACTCTTTACAAAGGTGCCCATCCTTAAGCATCCAGACGCCACCTTGCCCTACGTCCTGGAAGTGGACGCCCCTGAGACAGCGGTAGGAGCGGTCCTCTCCCAAAGGCAGGGAACAAAGGCACTCCTTCACCCCGTAGCCTTCTTCTCTCATAAACTGTCTGCCCTGGACAAGAACTTTGATGTGGGGGATATTGAGTTGCTGGCTATTAAGGCTGCTCTTGAAGAATGGCGCTACCTGCTGGAAGGAGCTCTGCACCCCATCCTGATTTATACGGATCATAAAAATCTGAAATATCTCCGGATGGCCAAAAGACTTAAGCCCCGTCAAGCCCGTTGGGCACTTTTCTTTTCCAGATTCCAGTTTCACTTGACTTACAGGCCCGGGGCAAAGAATACAAAACCGGATGCTCTTTCCCGCACCCGGAGCAGATACTCTATTGCACCCCCGTAACTTCCTGCTCACACAGGATGCTCTTCTCTCCCAGATACTGAGAGCCTCAACCCACTCTGCAGGAGCACCTAGCCCAGGACGGACCTGGAAGGATGGTCTCTGGTGGCACACAAGAACCAAATTGTCATGCCCAAGGAACTCCGCTTGGTGGTCTTAAAGCTCTGCCATGACCACAAGCTAGCCGGGCACTTCGGCACAAAAAAAACCCACAGAACTGGTACTTCACTCCTTTTGGTGGCCAGCACTCACCGAGGACTACCAGGCCTATGTCCGTTCCTGCCTTACATGCGCCAGGAATAAGACAGACAAGACCAAAGCTTGGGGGCTGTTGACACCTCTGCCTATCCCCGAATGACCCTGGTCCAAAATTACAATGGCCTTTATAGTGAAGCTGCCCCCAGCCAACGGATATACCACAATCTTCGTGGTTGTGGATCGCCTAGCAAAAATGGCCCACTTCCTCCCAATGAAGGGCACCCCCACTGCAAAGGAGACCTCGGAAATCTTCATCAGAGAAGTCGTCCGGCTGCATGGTCTCCCAGACAACATAGTGTCTGATCGAGGTGTACAGTTCACCTCGCACTTCTGGAGAGCTCTCTGTTCCACCCTGGAGATTGATCTCTTGTTCTCAATGGCCTCCCACCCACAAACTAACGGCCAGAGGGAACAAAGTAATAAAACGCTGGAGCAATATCTCCGCTGTTTCTCATCCTATTCCCAGAACGATTGGGGCACATTACTCCCCTTGGCAAAGTTTGCTTATAACAATTCTGTACACTCTTCCATGAAGCAGTCTCCCTTCTGGGCCAACTATGGCTTCCACCCCATGGGGCTCCCCAGCTTAGCTGGTGAAACCATGGTGCCAGCGGTACAGGTATCCTCCCAGTTCTTACAGTCTAACTGGAAGTTGCTGCGAGAAACACTCGCCAGGACGCAAGAGGTAACTAAAACTGCATTTGATAAGAAAAAACAAGGTGAACTCAACCTCCAACCTGGTGACAAGACTTGGCTGCCTACCAAGAATTTGAAGCTGTCCTGCCCATCCAAGAAGCTGGGCCCACTATTCATTGGCCCTTTCCCTGTCAAGAGGAAAACAAACCAGGTGTCTTATGAGTTGGAACTCCCACAGTCTCTGAAGATACATCTGATATTCCATGTGTCTCTGCTGAAGCTGGTGGTCCCGGACCCCTTCCCCAATAGAGCTGCCCCTGTCTTGATCGATGCAGAAGAGGAGTTCGAGGTTGAGTCCATACTTGACTGTAGAAAAAGGGGCGGTGTGGTTCAGTACCTTGTAAAATGGTGAAGGGCTATGGGCCGGAAGAGAGCTCTTGGGAGCCCGAAACCAACCTTCATGCCGATGACTGCATCCAAACTTTCCAGGTTAACAACTCTGCCAAGCTGGCCAAACTGGGCATCTGGAGGCTACCCCATGGGGGAGGGGGGGGGGCAGTGTTAGGAAAGGATTGGCCTGGTGAAGCCAGGCCCTTTTCTGGACTATTTGCCGCTTTTTGCCGTTCACGCGCTCCCACGCCGGAAACGGCGCCAAATGGCCCTATTTAATCTTCCTGCACCTGTCAGCAGGTGCTGTCCGTTCTACAGCGTCTGAGTACCTGTGAGCTTCAGCTCTTCTGCCTGAAACCTGCTTCCTGTGTTGTTCCTGTTCCTGTGTACCGTCCCGGCTTGCCCTGACCTGCTACTTATCTGCCTGCACCGACCCCAGCTATCCACGACCATCTGTTTGTCTGACCCTTCTGTACCTCTGCTGCCAGCCTGTTAACAAACCCTGCTTGGACTTGACCACTCTCTGCCTGAACCCCTTTGTACCGCACAGCCTGCCAGTTGCTGACCCAGCCTGAACGACCATTCTTCTGACTTGCACGACCATCCGGAGCCTCACACCACCACCAGTGACCATCCGGCCCTCATGCCATCCCGCACTCACGGGCCCCCTGTCTGCTCTACCAGGGACACCTGAATTGGGTGTGCAAGAATGGTTGTTCCCTGCACACACCAGACTCCACCACCAGGACCGTGACAGTTTCTGTGATGGATACCAAGCTGCTTGTCTGATGTCCCCGGAGGAGTTGGAGCAAAGCTCATATTCACATGCTGTTATTCCATTTTGGTCTGGTAAGAGACTTGCAAGGCTCGGTGGTGTGAATCTTCCAGATTTATGCACACAGACTGGAATGGGGATCCTCTCTCCTCTATTAATCTATCATTGGACTATCATATGAACTGTTTATGAACTTTTTTAGCGCTGCATCTGTTTTTTATATTATTTTAAAATTGTTGATCAAGCAATCCTTGCCAGCTGCTGACGTTTTTATGTCTATAGTGCAGATATTATATACCCTTTTTTGTACTCATTAGTTCCATTTGATCACATATCTGCTGCTGTATTTATACTATACATGGGTGTCTTTGAATTCTGATTCTCCCGTGTCCATGACTTTGGGAGTGTTTTCCAGTCTATGGAGACGCAACACGGGTTGGACATAGGGGGGATGTTCATGAGGATGAAAAACCTCATGACAAGGGGACTACATGCAAATAGGGACATCGCTTATCTCGAACAGTGCCTCAGAGATGGCATTGTCCTAAGAAGCCTGAGGTATGAAATTTCTCCACAGGAGGATGAGCATGACCTGCCTGGATGATTTAAATATTTCAATGAGATAGGCTTGGGTCTTGTTCGTTTCTTGATTGACAGAAAACGTGACAAATTAAAAAATATCGATGTAGAGATCTTGGATCTTTGGGAAAAGCTCTCCCAATATAAAGAATTGGAGGAGTATAAAACCAAATCCGAAGGTCTAAAGAAAGTATTGGAAAAGGAGGAGAGTGACCAAAGGATTAAAAAAAGAAAAAAATATTTCAGAGATTCTGAAGATTTCAGGGAGAACCGAGTTTTCAAATGACAGGTTAAGAGGGCTGAGGTGACCAGTAGAGGGGCCACTCAGCCGTCTATCCCTGGCCTTTGCCTATTCGGAAGAGCCTTTCTACCCAACCAGTATATAATACTCCTAAAACTCATACTTCTGAAGCAGGGTGGACCAGGGTGGGAGGTAATAACCATGTCCAGTTGGGCCCCGGCCCTAACGATCGAAGAGGTAACACTCGTGTTAATGCTCCCTATAACCAGAGGATATCACCCTATCAATCTGATGTTCAGACTCACAATTATTATGCACCACTTAGACATGATGAGTGAGATGATTATAACTATGATCATGAAAGGAGATATATTACTCAACATTAGAGTTGAGCGAACCCGAACTGTAAAGTTTGGGTCCTTACCGAACTTTCGGGTGTCCGTGTCCCAAACCCGACGTTTGAGAAAAAGTCTGGGTTATGGGTTCTGGTATTTTATCACGCATGTTGAATAGCTGCAGGGCAGCCAATCAACAAGCGTTTCACTGGTTTTCCCTAGAAGCCATCACAGCCATGCCTACTAATGGCATGGCTGTGATTGGCCAGTGCATCATGTGACCCAGCCGCTATATGAGGCTGGAGTCACAGTGCTGCATGTCACATGCTCTCAGGTTAGTGTAGGGAGAGGATGCTGCCGGCGCTGTGAGGGACAGATTGTGAGGGACAGATTGCAGATCTAATAACTAGGTAGAGATTACTACTACTGCTGTGAGGGACAGATTGCAGTGATAATAACTAGGTAGAGACTACTACTACTGCTTTGAGGGACAGATTGCAAATCTAATAACATCTCATCCTGCATTACAGAACGATCTGATTACAGAACGATCTCTCATCCTGCATTACAGAACAATCTGATACTGGACTAGGTAGAGATTACTACTGCTTTGAGGGACAGATTGCAGATCTAATAACATCTCCAATTTTTCTTCCTTTTGCAGCCCTCTAGCACTTTCCAGGACTTTTTTACAGCCATTTTTGTACCGAAAAGTTCGGGTCCCCATGGACTTCAATGGGGTTCGGGGTCAAGTTCGGGTAACGTTCAGTACTGAACCCGAACGTTTCCGCGAAGTACGGCCGAACCCAAACATCCAGGTGTTCGCTCAACTCTACTCAACATCCCTCGCAGCACACTCCCAGAAATGGACATAATGCAGGAACTTCCTCCCAATGGTATAGTCCAGGTCATTGTGAGCCGAGGAGACCCCCTTATGACAATTATGTCCCTCCTCGATCCAGCAATCCACATTTTTTTCCCAAGGGCCCAAACAGGAACAAAAGAGGTGGAAAACCCAGAGAGGGACCAGAGGGGGGCGGAGGTTCTGAAAGAAAAATGAGGAGAGTGTAAATAGTAGCGGGATATTTAATTTGAGTTCTGGTGCATTTTCTGAACCTAAAAAATTTGTACTGAGTCATGGGTTAAAATTTGCCCCTGATAAACCTTTGAATAAATTTACAGCTTTTTTGGATGTCCAAAAGTATATTAGAAAGATTAATATACAAAGATATATTCTTTCCAAACCCCCTAGAATTTGGGAAGGTGTGACTAATGGCATTAGAAATACTGGGCTAGCAAACGCATCACTATTCAATCCTCCTGGCAATGTCCCTCCCTCCATTTCAGTGTTCAAAGACCTTGTTCATAGGGACATTGATAAGTTGCAGGTTAGGAAGAATAGAAATACAATGAGGGATTAAAATCCCTGAAAGGGAGGAATGATATAATAGTACATCCCGCTGATAAAGGCGGTGGGATTGTTGTCTTGGACAGATCTGCATGCGTCTCTGAGATGGACAGGATTCTGTGAGATTCAGAGACATATGTTCCCCTGGTTCATGATCCTACAACTAGGTACAAGAAGGATCTGGTTAAACTGATAAATGATGGATTTGAGGAGGGTTTACTCAACAAGAAGGAGAAATCTTTCTTGGTTCCGGCTGCACCTCGAGTGCCAATTATATATTACCTTCCCAAGATCCACAAGGATCAGACTAACCCCCCAGGGAGACCCAACATTAGCAGGCTGGACTCCATTACCTCTCGTATAGGGAGGTATATCAATAGCTTCTTGCAGCCCCTGGTGTCCCGTACGGAGTCCTATATCACTGATTTGGCCCAGGTCATCGGATCTTTGGATGGGATTGGGCGGAGGGAGGTCTACATTATGGTAACAGCAGTGTGGCCTCCCCCTACACTATAATCTCACACTCTGATAGATTTGAAGCTGTCAGTACCTTTCTGGGTAGGGATCCAGACTTAGATCCGGGCCAGAGGGAGTTTGTATTGAGGCTTTTGACGTTCGCCATGTCAAAGAACTATTTTTGGTTCGGTGGCTCCTTATTTTTACAAAACAGGGCAGTCAAGATGGGGGCTAAATTTGCCCCCAGCATGGCGAATTTATTTATGCCCAAGTGGGAGGAGGATGTCATTTATGCCGCCAGGAGACCCGAGCTGATCTTCTGGGGCAGGTATATAGATGACGTCCTCCTCCTATGGGATGGCAGTCAATCTTCCTTGGATTCGTTCATATGTGAACTCAACTCCAATTCACTTGGCATAGTGTTGCAATATGAGGCCAGCAGTACCAATGTTCATTTCTTAGATTTGAACATTAAGGTTAGAGGTGATTCCCTAGTGACCACCACGTTTTTTAAAAGCACTGACCGTAACGATTATATAGACCGTGGAAGTTGTCACCATCCAAACTGGCTGAAGGCTGTCCCTAGGGGACAGTTTATCCGTCTCAGAAGAATTTGTTCTATGAGGGAAGACTTCTTCAAACAGGCTGAAATTTTAAAGGACCGGTTCCTGGATAAGGGCTATGCTCTTGGCGAATTGGATAAGACAATTAGGGAAGTAGGGGACATGGATAGAACCATCATGATTGGAGAAAAAACGAATCCTTCACGATTAACATAGAAGGATTTCAGATTTTCGTTCCTTACCACCTTTTCCCATCAACACCATGATATTAAGTTGTGGAATGATAAAATATTGGGTCCCCAGCTTCCGGAACACACCCAGGTCATCTTCAGAGAGGTACCTCCCCTCAGACTCCAAGTTGCCCCTAACATCTTAGACCCACCCCATAGGATCCCTTTTTTCCTGCAGCTGAAAGGCTTCTTTACATGTCACAAGTGTAAAATTTGCCAGCTGAATAAAATCAGGGACAGGACGATTTGTCAGTTCAGTTCTACTGTCACACATAAGACCTATGAGGTGAAAACATTTATCACCTGCACTTCTCAGAATGTGGTTTACATGTTCACCTGCCCTTGCGGCCTACAGTATGTGGGCCGTACTGTTAGAGCCATGAATGTAAGGGTAGGTGAGCATGTGGCCAATATTGTTAAAGGGTTCCCAAAGCACTCAGTTTCATGGCATTACCTTGAACACCACAACAGGGATCCAGCGGATACTTCAATAATGGCCATCGATCGGTTCACTCCACATTGGAGGGGTAGTTTTGTCAAGAGGGAGATTTCCCGGTTGGAGGCCTGCTGGATTTTTGATTTAAAGAGTTATGTACCTTATGGAATGAATGTGGACTAGGACATCAACTGTTTTATTAATAATGGATAGTTGTATGCCTTGGTCTTTTCTTATTCCCCAGGGATCTCTTTTATTTTTATGTCATTAAAGATATTTTGATATTTTTAGAGGGATTCCAAAAAGATTTTGTCTTTCTTTTTTGGATATTACCAATTGGGCAGAGTGTGATTCCATATGAGTGATATCCTCCACTGTAGGGATATTTCATGTCCCTATATTCACTCGGGAAGATCAAGTGAACATACTATATTCTGATCACTAGATGGAGGCGATGAGATTACGTTATCTTATTCACAGCCATTATTTGGATAAGTTGTATTTGTATTAAGAATAATCTTTTTATTGTCTGTGACATTATATATTTTATGCATTTATATCTATTTAAATCATGTTAGTAATCCGGGCTTAGGGGGCGTGCGGCAATGCAGCATGTCATTTGCTGATTTATGTGACCCGCCCTCCGCCATTTGAGCTGAATTGGGAGTGGCAGATTATACTGCTAAAACAATGTTTACCTATAATTGGTGGGTTTGTGCTTCCTGTTTGCGGTGCGCATCAATGGTGACGTGATGCGCTCCACGCTCCCCTCTTCCAGCTTTTGATTACCACGGTACAAGTGCGTATTGAAGCACAACTTGCTGATTGTATGTTGACATCCGCTTCCTGCATGTGGAACGCACCAGCGGTGGCGCAATGCGTTCCACGGCCTATTTCCTGTTTGTGATCACTAATAGTGCGTGCTGAGAGGACTAGTCACACCTCTGAAGAATTCCTGTTGGATGAAACCAGTCAGGTGACGTCGTCCTTTACCCAGCACGCGATACTTACCATGGTTATTGCTACAAGCTTTTATTCATCTATTGATTCTAACTAGAGTTGAGCGAACCTCTGGAAGTTCGGGTTCTGCTGGTCCGTCCGAACTTCGTGACAAAGTCCGGGTCCGGGTCCGGACGGAACCCGAACGATCGCACGGACAACGAACCCCATTGAAATCAATGGGGACCCGAACTTTTAGGCACAAAAATGGCTGTAACAAAGTCCTGGAAAGCCCTAGAGGGCTGCAAAAGGAAGTAAAATGGGGGTAAGGGTAGGGCAAGTGCCCTACAAAAAAATGGGGACAGGGAAATAACTTTAAATATTTTTAAAAAAATAAAAACATAAAAAAAGCAAAAATGGAGGTGAATGTGGATCATCTTCAAACTGTGTCTGAAAAGTATTAATTAACGGTAGAAGCCATATAACTGTTCTAAAATCATCTTCAAACTAGGGCAAGTGCCCTACAAATAAATGGGGATAGGGAAAATAAATTAAAATCAAGTAAAAAA
>BLSH010406073.1:46984-62902 GCA_018402905.1 Glandirana rugosa
CTAGCCCCTTGCGAACAGACGGCCCCCTAACACAGGGGGGGTCTAACCCCATTTCTCGGTTATCTAAACCGAGAAATGGTGCACTGGCCGACACAGTTAGTGTCGGCCAGTACACTACATTTGTTTGGCGCCATTGTTCGACAATGGCGCCAAGAGGGACAGTGTGTGGCTAGCACACACTGTCCCTCTAACGCCATTGTCGACCAATGACGGATGACACATGTGGTTCGTGTGACTAGTGGGGGGGTTATTTCTCATGGACAGTGGTGGGGTAGTTTCATGGACAGTGTCAGGTAGTCTCATGGACAGTGGACAGGTAGTTTCATGGGCTCAGACAGGGAGAACCGCGGTAACAGCTTGTTACCGCGGTTTGTTTACATCACATGACCGGCTGTGATTGACACAGCCGGTCACGTGGTAAAGAGCCAAATCTATTGGCTCTTTACCCCAATCTGGGGGGGACACAATCCCCCGGCAGACAAGCGTTCCCCGATCGTCGCTCTGTAGCGGCGAGGAGCGGAGGACGTTATATGACGTCCACCCAGATCGAGGAGCAGTCCCTGCCGACGTCATTTTACTATGACTCGGTAGGGAAGTGGTTAAGGAGTTCTAGTATGGTAGTTGTATGTATACCCTTAAGATAATGTTGCCCCCTACTGCCGTTCTCTTTGCGTATGTGCGGTCAAACCCCCCTTCACTCAGCATTTCCATCTGCGCGCCACAGGCCCGGGACTTCTGGGTTCGACGTGCTTCTGGGTTGCATTCCAGGAGGTGGAAATTGCGTCGGCGACCTCGTGACCTGTGGCATAATTTCTGGTCCGGCTTCTGACGCCGCTGGTCACGGGATCGGGAGCTCCAATGTTGATGCGCCCAGGGTTGAATGGGAAGGCTGGTGTGTAGGCAGTGCTTTGTTGTCCCGGCCAATCACTGGCCATGGACCTGACAATAGAACACCGCAGCTGTTTGAACTAAAACACTGGCGTGTTTGGCGTTGGAACGTACAGATATAACGGGACGGTGGGCTTATCTCCATACTCTGTTCAAAGGTAAACTACTATTTCTCTGGGCATGTCTAGTGGCTTTTATACCTAGTGGGCCACTTTAGTAACCCTCTTTGGGGCTCCTTTCTTTCAGCACAACAAGATTCACCTTGGGCCGAATAAACCATTTTTGGGATTGTTACCCCCCATTTCAGTGCATCTAGCCCGCACTAGGAAAAGATTAGCCATGAGAGTTCTTATCTCCTAAATACATCACCCTTTTATCTACACACGCCAGTCAACACGCTCTACATAGGGATTATAGGTATCTATTATTGTAATCCTACGATATACTGTATAAACTATTAAGTCCTAGACAAACGGCCCTATCCTAAAAAACTTATTATAGACTATATTTTGTCTTCTACCTAGATTCCTTGCCTTCCACCTCCTCCCTCTAGGGTGTCACCAGGAGCTCTTGTGGGAAGACTGTGCCAGCTGTCCCAGAGACTAGGCAGTATTTTTGAGGCAACTTGATTTTAATACTATACAACCTTTTAAATTGAATTCCTTTTTTGGTATACACACCTGGGTAAGTGGCCCTGACCTTAATGTGAATATGTTGGTGAGACCAGCAATGTCTGCTATTTATGAATCTGATGCACTTTTTTCTCTTTCAGAATCAACCTATTTTGATTTTAATATACAAGTTAATACCTCTGAAGAAGGTCTTTAGTACTGAAATGCATTAGGTTTTGTACATGGAATATGTGAAAAACATTCTTGTATTGTGTACTGTATAACCTGCATATATCAAGTGTCTTTTCTATTTATACTTTTTAAGAATTTTGCAATAAAAATACATTTAAAATCTGAAATTACTGCGCTAATATGCTCTAATCACAATCAGATGCTGCCTGACACCTAAATAAGTTTCCCCAATACTCCAGCAAATAATAAATCATAAGTTGGTGCAGCGCAATAGAAAATTACACATAAAATTTTGCCACCCTGTGGCTAAAGTGCGGAAGTGCATAAAACATTAATATAAAACGCATGTGACAATCAATCAATCTTATAATCTTTGATAAGTGAAAAATTGTAAAATCACTGTTGATAATAGAAAGTCCTTTAAACAGTTCATGCGTCCAAAATGGACCATCCAAGTGCAAAAGTGCATAAAACTCAGTGCATTAATATAAAACGCATGTGCAATCAATATAAAACGCATGTGAAATATTTTAAAAGGGATTCAGCACTATGTAGTTTCCTCTCTTCTATACATATCGCCTTGATCCATATGTGGAGTCTGATGCAGTGTATGCCTGAGGAGGATTTAACCCCATAGGGGAAAGTGCGACTTGGCCCATCAGGGGTCGCACCTGAAGGTGAGCGCATAGTGTAACCGGTGTGTGGTCCCACTGTGAAGCACATTAAGCTTGGAATCCATCTGCCTTAAATGTTGACAGCTCACACCAAGCACACTTTTTTTCTTTGCACTATTTGCACAAAGAAGTAATACAATTTATTGCAACGCATGAACTGTTTCAAGGACTTTCTAGTATCAACAGTGATTTTTCAATTTTTAACTTATCAAAGATTAAGATTGATTGCACATGCGTTTTATATTAATGCACTGAGTTTTATGCACTTTCGCACTTGGATGGTCCATTTTGGACGCATGAACTGTTTAAAGGACTTTCTATTATCAACAGTGATTTAATAAAAATACATTGTTTTATATACCACAATGTCTGCTCTGTGCCATCAAAAATTCCCAATCTAGAGGGTTCTTTTTTGTATGTATCTATATATTAGAGAGATGGCACTTGGTTAGCTGGTCCCTCAGGATATCCTTTTGTATTAAGCAGCAATAACACGATTTTGCGTTCTCATGATCGCCCAGTTGATATGCTAATTGACTTGAATGGGCTTTTTTTTTTTTTTTTTAAGGCGTTGCGCGATTGCATATTCGCGATATAGTGAATTAGCCCCAAAGTCTTGATTGTAGACTGATATACAGGGTGGGCCATTTATATGGATACACCTTAATAAAATGGGAATGGTTGGTGATATTAACTTCCTGTTTGTGGCACATTAGTATATGTGAGGGGGGAAACTTTTCAAGATGGGTGGTGACCATGGCGGCCATTTTGAAGTCGGCCATTTTGAATCCAACTTTTGTTTTTTCAATAGGAAGAGGGTCATGTGACACATCAAACTCATTGGGAATTTCACAAGAAAAACAATGGTGTGCTTGTTTTTAGCGTAACTTTCATGCGTTATTTACAAGTTTCTGACCACTTATAAAATGTGTTCAATGTGCTGCCCATTTTGTTGGATTGTCAATGCAACCCTCTTCTCCCACTCTTCACACACTGATAGCAACACCGCAGGAGAAATTCTTGCACAGGCTTCCAGTATCCGTAGTTTCAGGTGCTGCACATCTCGTATCTTCACAGCATATGTTTTTTTTATGGTTTTTATGGTCAGTAAAAACCAATACCGGGTGAGCTGCTCCTTCCAGGAGGTACCGCCATTCCTCCAAAGCCGACTTGATGGCCAGCAATTCCCTATCACCGACATCATAGTTCCAGCAAGATGGTGCACCACCACATTATGGGTGTCAGGTCCGAGCATTCCTAGATGATCAGTATCCTGGAAAGTGGATTGGTCGTCGTGGGCCAGTTGAATGGCCCCCAAGGTCTCCCAATCTGACCCCCTTAGACTTTTATCTTTGGGGTCATCTGAAGGCAATTGTCTATGCTGTGAAGATACGAGATGTGCAGCACCTGAAACTACGGATACTGGAAGCCTGTGCTAGCATTTCTTCTGCGGTGTTGCTATCAGTGTTTGAAGAGTGGGAAAAGAGGGTTGCATTGACAATCCAACACAATGGGCAGCACATTGAACACATTTTATAAGTGGTCAGAAACTTGTAAATGACTCATGAAAGAATAAAGTTATGTTAAAACCAAGCACACCATTGTTTTTCTTGTGAAATTCCAAATAAATTTGATGTGTCACATGACCCTCTTCCTATTGAAAAAATAAAAGTTGGATTCAAAATGGCCGACTTCAAAATGGCCGCCATGGTGACCACCCATCTTGAAAAGTTGCCCCCTCACATATACTAATGTGCCACAAACAGGTAGTTAATATCACCAACCATTCCCATTTTATTAAGGTCTATCCATATAAATGGCCCACCCTGTATATTACCGTCCAACATTCATAGCATCATATGCAAATAGTGACCAGTGACCCCCACCAGGTGAAAATCCACGACCAGATACACCAAACGCTTACCAGAAAGCGGAAAATTTGCGTATAGAGGAATCATTAATTGGCATCCAACTGAATGGTATAATAGATCCTCATATACTTCTCCACCATCACGAGTAACATTCCAGTATAGGTATATACAACCCCACCAAGTGGTTATAGAATAACACAATGACCAAGGTACTCCAAGCAGTAGGGATTTCCAGAACATTGATCAAGCCATAAAAGAAAAAGAAGTCTGTGGAGATGAAACTTGTTGGGTTATGTCCCCCCTGGTCATTGCAAGACTGTTTTCATGATTGAAGGGCCCTTATTTGTCTTCATTGATGTAATTGTTTTTAACCTTTTCTATTAAAAGAGTTATGCAGTTTTACACTATGGCAGAGTGCCAAGCCAGGGACCCAGCGGGTTAGTAGGGGTGACACTTGAGGAATTATACAGCACGTTAGCTGTGGAAGAGCTCAGACAATCCAGTGATGACTGGGATCTTAAAGTCTATTGAGAGACGGTCAGCTCAGTGAAGATCTACAGTAGGATACTGTGATATGTGATAGAAGATCTATAATGGGTTACTGTGAGTTACGTTTACAGATTTGCATTGACTGTTGAAAGTTCAGTTGCCATAGGAGACAGCAGTTCTACAAATACAGTTGCTGAAACCAGCTTGAAGGCCCTCTATCTGTATAGCTGTGTGCCTATTATTTTTGTCTCGGAATCTGCTAATTGCTATTGCATCTGCCTAAGGGTGTCCTGGTCCTAACCCTCTCTCCACCAGTTCTGTTAAGAGACAATAAATCTCTTTTTCTTGCATCCAAAAAATGACTAGTGCCAATGTTTACATCTTGCATTACACCCACCATGCCTAATAACCCACACTTTGAGGAAGAATGTCAGCTCTCCCTGACTCTGGAGTTCAGCACTAGGCCTCTAGGGGTTGGGGACACCGCTACAGTTGGCGCCCAACGTGGGGCAAAGATGTTATTCCTACAGTGGTCATCCCTAGCAACAGACTGCAACTACACTGGGATTTCATCTGGCTCCATGGGAAGGTGGCAAGTAACATCTTTATTCCACATAGACTGTGTTATTATCCATTTCAACGTGGGGAAGAACCAATGTGTCTCATTGCTCATGGGAGAGTGTCAGCCTGGTCCTTTGTCACTTTAAGCAAGAGCTTCAGGGGTTAAGGCAGAGTCCATTAAAGTTTTGGTGCCCCATGGGAAGAAGGAGGCGGGAGCTGAAGTTCCTGGAGAGCATGTGAACCAATCCCTTTGCAGGGGGAGGAGTTGTTGCTCTGCAGAGGAGAAGGAGATGCCGCTGAGAGCCACGCCATTACCCGAGCAAGTGTTGCGGTGTTGTTACCGAGTGATAGATATGGCGGATTGGAAGATTTATGTTCCAGGTGTTGGTCCCAGCCTGATTGGACCTAAAGGTGGCTTGACAGATACCGAACTGTTGTATGTTCCCAAAGGTAGCCTCACACTGGAGGCTCTGAAGCTATTGGGCTAGTCTGTGAGAAATGTTCCAGCCTTGCTACCAGTGTGTGGCCCTGGATCATCTGCAGACACTGTGGGGAACCCCTACTTGAGGTAGTCTCACCAATGTTACCCCCACGGGCATTAGAGGTGGACTGGGACAAGAATGTTGCCATCCCGGTCCAAGGAACCACTATAAGTCCTGCTGCCATCATCTGCCCTACCAGAGATGCTGCTTCTCTGACCCTTGTGACTGCTCCATGGCCAGGTACTCCAGTCATCTCCCGGGGCTGTGGACGGGCTCAGCTGTGCTCATTGAAGACAGAGCCTCCTAGGGAGAAAACACCAGAGACCGGTAAGCCTAATTTGGGTGAAAGTAGAGTGCCTAGGGGCGGACTGACCATTTGGGCTCTCAGGCACTACCCAAGGGGCCACTGGGGGGCCCCATCGGGGTTGCCAGCATTAGTAAAACCAGGGACAGTTAGTAAAAATGTGTGTTTTTTTACATGTGTCCCTGAAATGTCCGCTACCGACATAATTTTGCTGTACAAATCCTAAGATTATAGCTGCTCCGCCTCCCCACTGCCTCATCAGCCAATGTACCCGCCCCCTTCCCCAGCACAGCTTATTTGAGATAAGAGCAGGAGATGCCGACTGCTGGAGGACAGATAAGGGAGGAGAGTACTAATAGAAGGTAAGCTGCACTAATTGTAGTCTTGTCAGTGGCTTACCCTGGTGAGCAGGGGGGAGGGGAGGCTGTGTTTCCTCTAGCATGGCTCCTCCTATCTCTGAGGATATTAGATTGATGTTCTGTGTAAGGAGTCAATGAGAAGTGTACTGCTCCTGCAGGAATGATGTTCTGAATGTCTCCCCCAATCTATGCTGCATCTCCATACTCATTATCTGCCCGCCTCTCCTGCATTACCACCTCCTATATCTGTGAGCTTCAGGAGCACTACAAGTACCAGCATGCTAGGAGATGGGGGCAGCAGCAGTGTGTTCAATCAGGCTTATTTTTGGATGAAAAGTGCTGGTGTGTGTGTGTTTGTATATGTTTAATGTGTGTATATGTGTACTGTGTGTATGCATACTGTGTATATGTACAGTATCTCACAAAAGTGAGTACACCCCTCACATTTTTGTAAATATTTTATTATATCTTTTCATGTGACAACACTGAAAAAAATGACACTTTGCTACAATGTAAAGTAGTGAGTATACAGCTTGTATACAGTGTAAATTTGCTGTCCCCTCAAAATAGCCATTAATGTCTAAACCACTGGCAACAAAAGTGAGTACACCCCTAAGTGACAATGTCCAAATTGGGCCCAATTAGTCATTTTCCCTCCCTGGACTTATGTGACTTGTTAGTGTTACAAGGTCTCAGCTGTGAATGGGGAGCAGGTGTGTAAAATTTGGTGTTATCGCTCTCACTCTCTCATACTGGTCACTGGAAGTTCAACATGGCACCTCATGGCAAAGAACTCTCTGAGGATCTGAAAAAAAAGAATTGTTGCTCTACACAAAGACTAGGCCTAGGCTATAGGAAGATTGCCAAGACCCTGAAACTGAGCTTCAGCACAGTGCCCTAGACCATACAGCCGTTTAACAGGACAGGTTCCACTCAGGATAGGCCTCGCCATGGTCAACCAAAGAAGTTGAGTGCACGTGCTCAGCGTCATATCCAGAGGTTGGCTTTGGGAAATAGATGTATGAATGCTGCCAGCATTGCTGCAGAGGTTGAAGAAATGGGGGGTCAGCCTGTCAGTGCTCAGACCATACGCCACACACTGCATCAAATTGGTCTGCATGACTCTCATCCCAGAAGAAAGCCTCTTCTAAAGAAGATGTACAAGAAAGCCCGCAAACAGTTTGCGGAAGACAAGCAGACTAAGGACATGGATTACTGGAACCATGTCCTGTGGTCTGATGAGACCAAGATAAACTTATTTGGTTCAGTTTAGACATTAATTGCTGTGCGTTGAGTTATTTTGAGGGGACAGCAAATTTACACTATTATACAAGCTGTACACTCACTACTTTACATTGTAGCAAAGTGTAATTTCTTCAGCGTTGTCACATGAAAAGATATAATAAAATATTTACAAATATGTGAGGGGTGTACTCACTTTTGTGAGATTCTGTATATGTTTAATGCGTGTGTATATGTATACTATGTGGATGTATACTGTGTATGTATATGGTATGGATGTACAGTTGTGCTCATAAGTTTACATACCCTGGCAGAATATATGATTTATTGGCCATTTTTCATAGAATATGAATGATAACACAAAAACTTTTATTTCACTCATGGTTAGTGTTTGGCTGAAGCCATTTATTATCAATCAACTGTGTTTACTGTTTTTAAATCATATTGACAATAGAAACTACCCAAATGACCCTGATGAAAAGTTTACATACCCTAGTTCTTAATACCGTGTATTGCCCCCTTTAACATCAATGACAGTTTGAAGTCATTTGTGGTATTTGTGGATGAGGCTCTTTATCTTTTCAGATGGTAAAGCTGCTCATTCCTCTTGGCAAAAAGCCTCCATTTCTTGGAAATTCTTGGGCTGGCTTGCATGAATTGCACGTTTGAGATTCCCCAGAGTGGCTCAATGATATTGAGGTCAGGAGACTGACATGGCCACTCCAGAACCTTCACTTTATTCTGTTGTAGCCACTCTGGGGGCTTTGCCATTAGGTGGCACTCTGGGGGCCTTGCCATAAGTTGGCACTCTGGGGGCTATGCCATAGGGTGGCACTCTGGGGGCTATGCCATAGGGTGGCACACTGGGGGCTCTGCAGTAGGGTGGCACACCAGGGGCTCTACCGCAGGGTGGCACACTGGGAGCTCTGCAATAGGGTGGTACTCTGGGGGCTCTGCCATAAGGTGGGACTCTGATGAAAGGGGGACTCTGCAGACTGTGATGTATAGGGAGAATGTTGGGACTTTGATGTAAGGGAGGACTCTGATATGAGCGTGGCGCTCATCCTGACTGCTGTACTCTATATTGGAGGTCCCCTAGTTACAAACATCCGACTTACAAATGACTCCTACTTACAAATGGAGGGAGACAACAGGAAGTGTGAGGAAATCTACCCATAGGAAGTGAAAATCAGAGTTACCATGGGAAAAAGGTGTCTCCACTGATGCTTTATCACCAAGGCTTATTTCCACAACAAAATTTTCAAAATCCAATTGTCATAGGGACAGAAAGTGAGGTGAAATCTTCTGAACAGGGGCACAGAAAACAAAACAAATCTTACATGGGTGTTATCCCTTATCTATGCTATCCAAAAAACTTAAAAACTATTTTTTTGGCTGGAGCTACACTTAAAAAATGTACCTGTTCCAACTTACAAACAAATTCAATTTAAGAACAAACCTACAGACCCTATCTTGTTTGTAACCCGGGGACTGCATGTATGTTGTTTTGTTTGTTACTTACTTCTGACCCAAGTACTCTGTACATTATACTGTACATAGACCTGACCAAGGTGTTCATTGTCTCAACAGTTGCTGGTTTTAATTATGTCCTTCAGTAAGGTAGCCTCAGTAACACGAAAATATCCTTATTTTTTTGTGCATAAAAACATATTTAATGGAAACATTTACTGGTATTTTAAAAACAAATGATCCTTTGACTGAGATTTATTTGTGTCTGTGAGATTATCAGTTGCGACACAGTAATTTAAATTTCATGGGTACAAGGTTTGTGGTATGTTTGCATTGTATACTGCAGCTGCAGATTCTGTCCAATCCTCCTTTAACCCCTTCCTTACCGGGCACTTAAACCCCCCTCCTGCCCAGACCAATTTTTGGCTTTCAGCGCTGTCGCATTTTGAATGACAATTGCGCGGTCATGTGACATTGTACCCAAATAAAATTTGTGTCCTTTTTTTCCCACAAATAGAGCTTTCTTTTGGTGGTATTTGATCCCCTCTGCGTCATTTCTGATCGCCGCTATAAACAAAAAATGAGCTACAATTTTGCAGAAAAGAACAATATTTTTTACTTTTTGCTAAAGTACAAATCCATTAAAAAAAATATCCATCAGTTTTGGCCGATATATATTCTTCTACATATTTTTGGTAAAAAAAAAAATCGCAATCAGCGTATATTGATTGGTTTGTGCAAAAGTTATCGCGTCTACAAACTGGGAATTGATTTATGGCGTTTTTATTATTTTATTTTTTTTACTAGTAATGGCGGCGATCTGAGATTTTTATCGGGACTGCGATATTGGGGCGGACATGTCGGACATTTTTTACACATTTTTGGGACCAATGACATTTATACAGCGATCAGAAATTTAAATGTCCATTGATTACTGTGTAAATGTCATTGGCAGTGAAGGGGTTAACCAGCAGGGGGCAGTGAAGGGGTTAACAAATGTTCCCTGGGTGTGTTCTAACTGTGGGGGGGCAGGTCTGGCCGGGACATAACAGATCTAACTGATCCCAGCGACAGGGATCAGTAGATCTGTCCTGTCCCCTGTCACAGAACGGGGAACCGCCGTGTTTACAACGGCGGTTCCCCGTTCTGAGGCTCCTAAAGGAGATCGGCGGGTCCGGGCGGACATCGAGTCCGCCCGACCCACGGGCACACTCGCGCAGCGTGTGGCACGCACGTGCGCCGCCAGGGGGCGCGCCTGGAGCGTGCGCAGTGGAGGACGTCCATGGACGTCCTCCCGGCATTTCAGATCCGCACTGGAGCCGTACTTTGGCAATAGCGCGGATCAGAAGTGGTTAAGACTCTCTGACTGGCCATGCCCTTTGTTCACCATGGTACACTATGTATGCCGCAGGTCAGCATCTCCCTGGTAGCGGTCCCAGTGCAGTATTTTTTCCAGGGGCCCATGATGCTGATAAGGTGGCACTGCCCATGAGAGGCTCCTGGTGCCTTTACTGGGTTACCAGCTCTAAGTCTCCTGCCACTCTGCATGCCCCTCTGCATGGGTATGCCCAAATTCATGTTACGTTAAAAAGATGGCTGCCACGGGGCCGTCATCTGTAAGCCTGAGGGCCCCATAATCTCATATTGCCCGGGGGCCACATGAGTTGTCACTCCACCCCTGAGAGTGCCTGTGGGTACTGCAAAGCCTGTGGCTGGTAAGGGAGTGGATTTTTATATACCCGGGGTTGCTAGTTCAAAGTGCAACCTGCTCCTAGCCGAAGAGTGCTCTACCATATCTGATTCAGACATCCCGTCTGACCGTATTTCTGAACAGTTTTCAGACACTTTGTCCTGGCCTGAAAAGTAGACTGATAGTGATAAGGAGTAACCTTGTGATGTAGAGAGGATGATATCCTCCCTGTTAAGGCCTCTAGTTTCAAAGTTGAACTGTCTACTGATGGGATACCACTCTTGTGCCTTGCAAACTAATTTGAGGAAGAGCGGTGGGCAAACTAGGCCCAAATTCCTAAGACTGCTAAGCCTAAGCCGTTCCTGTCAGACTACCTTGTAAGCCTGATACTCTTGCTGGGCATCGGGTTCAACATGCTGCAGACATACAGAATATACCTGGGTGTGGAGATCCCAAAGCACTGTCCAGGTTGTCCAAGCTACAGAGCATTGTCATAAAGAAGGTAGCCTACTTATATCCATATGTGCCTGCTTATTTGGAGAAGGAAATCCAGGAAAAGAGAATGCAATGGATTGATGATGCTATCCGAAGTTATTTAAACATTCCCCTTTGTGGTGAACTGAAGAAGATGTCACAATGATGTGCTGAGAAGTATGTAACATCCTACAGATCTTAGATTATGGTCGCCACATTTACTTTGACTGTGTAATCATCCGACGGCCTAACCAAAAGGATATACAGCATTATATCACCACTATTGGCTCAAGTGGGAAGCCTTTGCAATTGCCTGGTCCTAGATACTATTGGTGATATCCTCAGACTGTGATATGTTCGTCTTGACCACAAGTGGATTACAATTGTGCTTACTGGAGTTGTGTTGACTTTTCCAAAGTTACTCCACAGTTGAAAAATCTTGATGCAGGGACATTCCTGCCCATACTGTTCTGCTGGACTGTATTCCTGAATCCCAACAGTTGCAGGAAGTGCCCTAAATGAGTCATGCTGGCCTGGGCCTGGAAATTGCCATTATGCCTCCCTCTGAAAAGTATTATGCTGATTTGATGTTGTGAACTTTCAGCATGTTTGTTTCTTCATTAAGTAAGGAAAACTGATCTCAGTCCCCGGCTGTGCTAAGGACAGACTGAGAACTATTGCAAATGCAAGGGGATTTTGTTGACCTGGAAGATAGACTGTTCTTTAGAAATTATGGTCCCTTTCATGGCCATGATGTTGTCTGTGGATAGCCATGTAAATTGTCCCCAGAGTTGTCCCAGTAAAGAAGGGAAACTGTTGGGAAAAGCTGTTGCTGTGTTACTGCACCTCAAGTGAAAATACTTTTGGACTTTGGGGCTCCAAGGACACTGGGGTGTTTAGTTAGTTAGGTAGGATGTACTGTGGAAAGAAAGGGCAAGTTCTCACCTTGAAACTTGGATTATTGAACTGGAAAAAAGTTACACAAGGACTGTTCTCTGATATGCTGACCGCTAGGTGGCATGAGAGTGCCAACCTGAGTCTTGATTGCAGCTTTGCCCATATTTCAATGTATATTGATAAGTAAAAGTTTTTTTCTAGGATTGCTATGGAAAAGAGGTGGCAGCCTCCAGGCGATGGAGCCCATTTTCAACTGTACATACGTTTAACCAGTTCCTTACCGAGTCATAATAAAATGACATCGGCAGGAACCCTTTGTCGGTCCAGGCCGACGTCATATGACGTCGGCCACTTCTCGCCGCTACTGCGGATCGATTGTGTGCCGGGGGGTCGTGCCCCCCCCGGTCGGGGGAAAGAGCCAATAAAATTGGCTCTTTACCACGTGACCGGCTGTGTCCAATCACAGCCGGTCACTACCGATCTTCCCGTGCACGCCGCCCGTGCGCGCGCCCGGGGGCGCGCAGCGCGGAGATCGGGGCTGGGGCTTGTCCCTCGGACAAAGCCCAGCTCCAATCAGTGTAAAGAGCCAATAGAATTGGCTCTTTACCACGTGACCTGCTGTGTCAATCACAGCCAGTCATGTGATGTAAACAAACCATGGTAACGAGCTGTTACTGCGGTTCTCCCTCTCACACACCGATCGTGTGTGACAGGGAGATTGCGGTAACAGCTTGTTACTGCCTAGTGTAAACACCAATCCCACTGATCACCACCCCCAATAAAGAGGACCTGTAACCACCCCATCAAAGTACCTGTCACAGCCCATCAGAGTACCTGTCACCTGTCCATCAAAGTCCCCGAGTACCTGTCTCCTGCCCATCAAAGTACCCGAGTACCTGTCACCTGCCCATCAAAGTACCCGAGTACCTGTCACCTGTCCATCAAAGTACCTGAGTACCTGTCACCTGCCCATCAAAGTACCCAAGTACCTGTCATCTGTCCATCAAAGTACCCGAGTACCTGTCACCTGTCCATCAAAGCACCCGAGTACCTGTCCCCTATCCATCAAAGTACCCGAGTACCTGTCACCTGCCCACCAGAGTACCCGAGTACCTGTCACCTGTCCATCAAAGTACCCGAGTACCTGTCACCTGTCCATCAAAGTATCCGAGTACCTGTCACCTGTCCATCAAAGTACATGTCACCAGCCCATCAGAGTACCCAAGTACCTGTCACCTGCACATCAGAGTACCCAAGTACCTGTCACCTGCCCATCAGAGTACCAGAGTACCTGTCACCTACCCATCAGAGCACCCGAGTACCTGTCACCTGCCCATCAGAGTACCCGAGTACCTGTCACCTGCCCATCAGAGTACCCGAGTACCTGTCACCTGCCCATCAGAGTACCAGAGTACCTGTCACCAGCCCATCAACGTACCCGAGTACCTGTCACCTGCCAATCAGAGAACCTGAGTACCTGTCACCAGACCATCAGCGTACCCGAGTACCTGTCACCAACCCAGCAAAGTACCGAGTACCTGTTACCTGCTCATTAGAGTACCCGAGTACCCGTTACCAGACCACCAGCGTACCAGAGTACCTGTCACCAGACCATCAGCGTACCAGAGTACCTGTCACCTGCCCATCTGAGTACCCAAGTACCTGCCACCAGCCCATCAGCGTACCCGAGTACCTGTCACCTGCCCACCTGAGTACCTGTCACCTGCCCACCCGAGTACCCGAGTACCTGTCACCAGTCCTTCAGATTACCCGAGTACCTGTCACCAACCCATCTGAGTAACCGAGTACCTGTCTCCAGCCCATCAAAGTACCCAAGTACCTATCTGCAGCCCATCAGAATACCTGAGTACCTATCTTCAGCCCATCAGAGTACCCGAGTACCTATCTGCATCCCATGCCTCATAGAATATACCTCGGGTGTTTGCTTTCCAAAATGGGGTCATTTTGGGGGTAATTCCACTGTCATGGTGCTCCAGGGCCTTCAAAAGTGTGATGGGTATGAATGAAATTTTATGTGTAATTTATGCTCCTAGAACGCCTGACGGTGCTCCCTGCATGTTGGACCTCTCTATGTGGCCAGGGTGTGAAAAAGTCTCACACATGTGGTATCGCCATACTCGGGACAAGTAGCAGAATATATTTTGGGGGGTAATTTTTGCTATGTACATGCTATGTGTTAGAAATATCTTATAAATTGACCACTTTGTGTAAAAATAAAAGTGTTTTCATTTTCTTTCCACGTTTTTCGAAGACTTGTGGAAAAAATGAACCATTCAAAAGACTCATAATGCCTCATAGATTATACGTTGGGGTGTTTGCTTTCCAAAATGGGGTCATTTTCTGGGCAATTCCATTGTCCTGGTGCTCCAGGGCCTTCAGAAGTGAAGAATAAAACAGAAATAAATGTAATTATAATAGCTGTTCAAAAGTCCCAATAAAAAGAAGATGGCTGCATAGAGGGTAAATCTTGTTACTCGTTAATCCATATATATCATAAGCAGCTCAAAATCTTATCTGTGTAGAGGAACTCAAGCCCACAGGGTATTCTGATAAATCCAATACACCAATAATGGATGTAAGCTTACCAGAATCCTGTAGGTAATGCGCAGGTGTCAAAATATCATCTCTGGAATAAGTGGTCTGATATCATCGGGATCCTGTAGGGAGTATACGGGTCTCGGATGTCCAACTCAGGGATGGGGTGGTCTGATGTCCTCTATCCGTGAAAAACCAAGGCAAATGGAAGGCAAGAACAATTCTTGTCCGGGTGGATGGCTCCAACTTCTCCAGACTGTTTATCTCAAACGGTAGCAGTACACACCATATCGCAATGGATAAAGAAAAAAACGCAATAGTGTGATACTGTATATTGAAAATTTATTTCAACAAGAAACTGAATAATACTCACAATGTATTTGAATAAAAAGAGCTCTGAGAATAAAATCGTGACGGGGGGTCTGGAAACCCGACGCGTTTCGGCTCCAAAAGCCGCCATCTGGGGTATACCCCCCCTCCTGTCACTACCCTTATTTATAACAATATGATCAAAACAGAAAAACACGCCCCTAGAGGACCAAAACCGGAAGTCAATTTTTGCTGCCAAGATGGTGTCAATTGGCGTGAGTTCCACGCCTCAATCTCATTTATCCACATGTTTTGCTATATGTGTGAGCTTCAGAAAAAGGAAAAATTCCTTTTATTCAAAATTTCAAAATTAGGTCAATAAGTGTAATTGGTGATGAGTAGAGTTGAGCGAACACCTGGACGTTCGGGTTCTGCTGGTCCGTCCGAACTTCGGGACAAAGTCCGGGTCCAGGTCCGGACGGAACCCGAACGATCGCACGGACAACGAAAGGGACAGGGGTAAAAAAAACATCCCGTGAACGGGATGGGAATGGGGGTAAAATGAAGGAAAACGTCGGGAGACCCCGAAAGGTCCTGAAACGATGTCGGTAAAAACACGGATTTTCAAGCCCAGGGGTAACTAAAGTTACCCCAAGCAACAGGCACGCTAGCAAGCCCAAGGCAGGCCTGGACCTGGGCCTGAAACAGGGCTTCAAGCCTGCCTGGTCGTCTTGGGCTTGCAGGTCCACAAGCGAGTTGAGATGAGTAGTGGTTAATGTGAATAACTGGATTAAAACTTTAAAACTTATTTTCCTTAAAAAGGAAAAAGACTTCGAGTGTGTATATCGT
>BLSH010406073.1:98611-119907 GCA_018402905.1 Glandirana rugosa
GGGGAGTTCAGTCCCTGAATGTTCTGAGAGGCTAATCGTAAGAGGGGGTTGGGGGAACTATGATCAGCCATAGAGCAGAGAAAGGGAAGCGCACATCAGCCTCCAGTCGCTTACCTGGGTCCCCAAGACAGGGAAGGAGTGATGGGTGGTCTGAAGGGAGCCATTGTAAGAGCTGAGGTTCCTGAGGGGCGATGAGTCCAAATCTGACACCAAGAAGGAAGAATAGAACCTAAGGGGGGAAAGAAGCAAAAGATAAGGAGGTAACAGAGATAGAGAAAAAAACAAAGAGAATAAGAGCATGAAGAGCATACTCCAAGAAAAAAACACTACGTAGCCCACTATTAGTGGGGATGTCCCGTCCCAGAGAATACAAATATGCATTCTTCGTGGACAGGAGGAGGCGCAAAGCATCCATTCCAAACATCACATCCCCTAAAGAATAAAAATAGAAAATGCAAACAAAAAACATCAAACAAAGTTCCGACCGACATCATGTGACCCACGGCAGTGCTGCCCTTAATCAGGAAAATAGGCAGAATGGAGCTATAGTCAGGTGTAAGGGCCATACCACAAAATAGGAAAAAAAAAAGTAAAAATTTTAAAACGCCCCACGTGCATAGCCCTTTTTTGGAGAGGAGACAGCACCCTCCCATCTTGAGGAGGGGATGAGGTCCTCCGAGGCCAAAAATGTGATCTGGGTGCAGCTGGGCTGAGCTCCTGCCATGAGTCACACATGGGATAATCCTTCTAGGGAAGTAGAAACAATGGTAAAGTCAAACTGTTAACCAAGGAATAAAGTTTGAGATAACAAAACCAGTGAAGTGTGTCTGAGCAGCAGACCAATTGGAATCGTCTACTGGCAAAGAGACGAAGAGGGAGAGACAAGAAGAATTTTAGGTAGAAGACTGTCCGTCCCCTTCAAGGTGGAACTCCTTCCTTGGACTTCTTGTGTTTGGGCTTCTGCCAAAGGGTGGTGAGAGGGCTTGAAGGGGGTGGCCTTTTGGATAGGCTGGACGATGAGGTTTGCATTGGGGAGGGAGGGTCTTTGGAGAGGATCCCCAGTTGCTGAAGGAGCCTCTCTCCTTCCTGGAAATAGGCAAATCTATAAGATTTGTTTTGGAAGTCGAACTTCAGCCCAAAGGGGAATTGCCAACCATACTTAATTTCCTTCTGTGATAGTAAGGTCAGAAGAGGCTTCAAGGACCTCCGTTTCTGGATGGTGAAGGGAGATATGTCCGCATAGATTTGCACTGAGTGCCCAAGAATTTTAATTTGGGGATTAGAGTGGGCTTTTGCCATGACTTCCTCTTTGGTGTTGTAGTAATGGAGTTTCACCACTATGTCTCGCGGGAGACCATCCGCACGGGGAGGGCCCAGAGCCCTGTGAGCCCGGTCCAGCTCCATCTTATGTGGGCGAATAAGGGATTTTATTAGGGCGTGAACTGCTTCAGGGATGTTCTTGATCTCTTCCGGAAGCCCCCTAATTCTGAAGTTGAGCCTCCTCGACCTATTCTCCAGGTCATCAATTTTTGCTAAAGCCCCCTCCAGGCGGGTGTGAAGATCCTGAATGATGTTAGAGTTTTGGTTGACCCGGGATACGGTGGCGTCCATTTTAGTTTCCACTTCCTCAATGCGCGCCCCAAGCATTTGTAAGTCATATTTTATCAGACGTGATTTTCATTGCAGTCTGGGTAAGCCCTTTGTCTAGCAGTTCAGCAAATTTCTGGAACATAAGGGACATGTCCTGTTTCTGGGCTGAGAAAAAATCTTTATCCAGGTTAGCACTAGGACGGGCATCTGGCTCCTTGCCTGGAGACATCAGGATTTCATCGATAGTGTGATTAAGCAATGAGACCGTTAAGGCCGGTGAAAAAGGGTCAGTTTGATCAGGAGGGCCAAAGTCTCCCCCACTGGGTTCAGGATGAGAGGAGTCATGCCAATCTGGGGAGCCGGGGAGATCCGAGAGGGCTTGGTGACCTGTAGCCATTGTGTCAGCAGTAGTGCCGTATAAGGTCTGGCTGTACTGAGGATGTAGGTTACGCTTTACAGTCTTGGCCCACATGTTGAGGTAAAGCGATGTGTTAGGTAGTCCAAGCGACTGATGTAGTCCCCGTGAGAGCCCTTAGAGACCTGCAGGTGTGGAGGCTGGGTTTTCCCTAGCGTGAGTCCCAGGAGTTTTGTAAAGGACGGCGCCAAGAGGCCCTGCAGTGAGAATTGGCAAAATCTAGATCTCCTATATGCGGGCAATTGCCAAGGAGCAGACCGTGGCCCAGGCAGGTGTGATTCCTAGAGACCTCTCTTCAGAGCACCCACACAATAAGAACCGTCCAGGGGGGTAATGAGAGTACTTCAATGTGCCGCTGTCCCTGGGGAGCGGAGGATGAGGCTGTGACTAGGTCGGAAATATCCCCCTACTAATGTGTCCCTTGTACAGGCTAGTGGTGAGGCCCAGAGTACCTTCAGGAGGCAGGGGAGAACCGCGGAGCCCAGAGACAAGCTGTGTGTCTGCCGGGAAAGCCAGAGGTCGGATCACAGTGTGTGAGGCGTTACTCCCTTACCGCCGCCATCTTGATTGCCGCGGCCTCGAGATCTTACTGCGCTGTCGGCTCACAGACACCCTCGTGAGGGTGTACCGGTCTGTCTGGGGAGGCTCTCCGGTGTGTACAGGTGCCCACCGAGTGGCTGATGCTGTCCTGTCTTCGGACGGAATGCTGCCAGTGACGCGATGTGGAGGAATGGCGCGGAGCTCCGGTGTTAAGCGTCCATCACCTAGCTTTGCGCATGCACACTTGTTTGCAGGCTTTCTTGTGCATCATCTTTAGAAGAGGCTTTCTTCTGGGATAATAACATATGAGCTCAAAACATGATCCTGCGCTCAGAGGAGGGATAGGTGTCACAGTACATGTAGTATTTACTTGTGCCAAACTTTGGGTAATGTGCCGTCGTGCTGCCTCTAGCCGGACTGGGGGAGTCCCAAACACTGTAGAAACATAGAAGCACACAAAGGCGCACTGGCCTAGCGCATTATCCTTATTAAGAACAAAATTTATTGAGAAATCATCATAAATTATACTCACAAACGAGATAAAATCACAGGCATGTAAGATATACGGATCCACAGGAAGTGGTGTTCCAGTCACGTTCCAGGTCACAAAAATGGCTGACGCGTTTCCAGGCCGTAGCCTCTTCCTCAGAGGCTCTGAGGGAGCCTGAATGAAGCTAGGACAGCCACTGATGTTTCTTCATTAGTGACAGATTTCCTGCATCCACATTTTGGCAAATCCAACACTGAACCAGTTTCATGAAACTTAGCAAGCAGTTTGCTAACTGTAACATGGGTCTCGTAGGCTGTCTTGCATTGAAATCTGCTGCAATGACCCGGTTACTGCGTTCACCAGACATCAACACAATTTCTATCCGCTCAGCACGTGTTAACCTCAGCGACATGTCAATGGCTGTAAACAAAGAGAAACTTGTAAATAACTCATGAAAGAATAAAGCTACGTTAAAACCAAGCCCTAACACCATTGTTTTTCTTGTGAAATTCCCAATAAGTTTGATGTGTCACATGACCCTCTTCCTATTGAAAAAACAAAAGTTGGATTCAAAATGGCCGACTTCAAAATGGCCGCCATGGTCACCACCCATCTTGAAAAGTTTCCCCCCTCACATATACTAATGTGCCACAAACAGGAAAGGAACAGGAAGTTAATATCACCAACCATTCCCATTTTATTAACGTGTATCCATATAAATGGCCCACCCTGATATATTTGTACATGTTGATCATATCCCTCCTTAATCTCCTTAGTTCCTTTCATAGCTGAGTTCCTCCATGCCTCTTATTAGTTTGGTTGTCCTTCCCTGCACTTTCTCCAGTTCCCCGATATCCTTTTTGAGAACTGGTGCCCAAAACTGAACTGCATATTCCAGATGAGGTCTCACTAAGGATTTGTACAGCGGCAAAATTATGTCTCTCTTTCTGGAGTCCATACCTCTCAATACAAGAAAGGGTTTTGCTCGCTTTGGAAACTGCAACATTGCATGCCATTATTAAGTTTATGATCTACTAAAACCCCCAGATCCTTCTCCACTACAGATTTCCCAGTTGTACTCCCCCTAGTATGTATGATTTATGCATATTCTTAGCCCCCAAGGGCATCACTTTACATTTATCAACATTGAACCTCATTTGCCACATAGTCGCCCAATTAAACAGTGCATTGAGGTCTGCTTGTAAGTTGGGGACATCCTGTAAGGACATTATTCCATTGCATAGCTTGGTGTCATCTGCAAACACCGAAATGGTACTTTTAATCCCAGACCCTATATCATTTATAAGTATATTGAAAAGTAAGGGCCCCAACACTAAACCTTGGGGTACACCACTGATAACTTTAGACCATTTAGAGTAAGAATCATTAACCACTACTCTCTGAATTCGAATTCGGTCTTTTAGCCAGTTTTCTATCCATTTACAAAGTGATCTTTCCAAGCCTGTAGACTTTGCCTTCCACATTAGCCATCTATGGGGAACTGCATCAAACGTTTTAGCAAATTCCAAGTATACCACGTCGACATCCACCCCTATGTCCAAGGTTTTACTTACCTCCTCATATAAAGAAATCAGGTTTGTTTGACAACTTCTGTCTTTCATGAATCCATGCTGTCTGTTGCTTAAAACATTTTTCCAACAAGAATTCATCTATGTGATCTTTTATTAAACTCTCCAGTATCTTCCCAAATATAGAAGTTAAACTAGGTCTACAGTTACTTGGTAAAGACTTTGATCCATATTTAAATATGAGCACCACATTGGCCCTACGCCAATCCAGTGGTACTATTCCAGTCATTAAGTCCCTAAAAATTAGATACAATGGCTTTGAAATTACAGATCTCAATTCTTTTAGGATCTGCGGGTGGATGCCATCTGGTCCAGGTGCTTTATCTACCTTTATTCTGTCTACGTACTTCTGGACCATTTCACTTTTGAGCCATTGTGGATCATTTGGGGCTGTCACTACCACCCCCATTATGGACATGTAATACTCTTAAAGTAAACCTGTGCCCAGATCATGCATACTAGCATATTTACATTTTCTGAACAAGCAGTGAAAGCACTTTAAAACACACACTGTTATATCTTTATCTATAAGTATTGTGGGGAAATGTATTTTTAAATTTCACAATACAAACAATGAAATCTTTACTTTTTTCTCTACAGGAACAAATCTTAGCACCCTGTTTTGGAAACAAACAGTAGGTGCTTCTAAGCTGTTGGAAACTGGCTGAAATCCAACTTTGAAGTCTTTGTTCTCATCTTTAAGGATCTTTGGAAATTAATAACTTTAGCCCTGGTTCACACTTGTGCGATGTGGGAACCGGCGCAATTCCAGAGCCGGTTCCCGCAGCGCACCTCTCCCGCAGGCAGTTCACACTGCCTTCTGCGAACCGCTGCGGCCTGCAGTTAATGACACCCCCGGATGTGTTCACAGATCGCAGTGCGAACTGTGAACTCTCACAGGAATCAGATCGCATAGGTGAGAACTGCAGTATACAGGGTGCCTTGCCGCCGGCCTGCAGCTTACACATGCATTTGCAAATGTGTGCAACCAAACCCCTGTTTTTAACACATACTGTTAGCCAGGTTAATTCGGTTGGTCGCAAGCTGGTCAGTAAGCTGAGCTTGGAAATTCTTTGGTTTTTGTTTGACATGCGTCTGCCCTTCCAGTGCTCCTTACTGTAAAGGCCAGTTTTAGGTGGGGGCAGGTGACATTTGTTTGTATTGAGAACACCCATGCAATCCAATTCCAGTGCAGGAGAAAAAAGGCTCCTGCACCTCTTTTGGTGCAAATCGATGCAAGTTCAGCCGTACAACCGTATGGCTGAACTCGCATTGCTCAGAGATTGCATGTGATCGGCACCTGTGGTGCGGGTGTGAATCACATGCAATCTCTGAGATCGCAGCAGTGTGAACCCAGGCTTAAGCAGCTAGAGGTCAGTGAGGGCTTGTTTCTTTACTCATGTTAACAATATGTAAATAGTTTAATGTCCATAATTGGAGTTTCTGGGTGGAGCTTGTCCAAGATGGCCACATAGCGTGGTAGCTCCACTTTGCAAGGTCTGAGCCGATCAATATGACGGCCAGGTATCCCTAAAGCATACACCGCAGCTAGGCACATACAGAGCACTCGCGGATGTCGATGGGGAACATGCTGAAGATTTGAGGGGAGAGATAGACAGTTCTTTCCCCCTCTACACCATGCAGGCAGCACTCCTTGAGGACAGAAAGACACCGAGTGCCGGAGTCAGCTTGGGCTGTCCCCAGGCTGTGCGGGAGCATCTCGATCTGGACAGCTCAGAGAGAGGGGGACGTCCATGTAACGGGGCGTTTTTTGCTGCACAGCCTGTCTGGCATGTCACGCCGGGCAGAGTGAGCAGCGTGGAGCCGGGTAAGGCCCCCGACAACGGAAGGGGGTAACTGGCCGGAGACCTACAGGCAAACATACACCCTCACTCCTGCCCAGCTGGGACGGGCAAGCACAGAGGAAAAACCTAGCCAACATACGGGGCTACACTACCTTGCCGCTCCCCTGCGACCTTTAGGAATTGACAAGGAAGTGCCGGGCTGCAGAGGCGTAGCTGACGGTCTATGCAGGTCACTATCCCAGGAGCTTGAAGTGAGGGGACTGCCTGCACGGGAGAGCGGCCCGAACAGGTACATGTGCTGGGGGGTCAGGAGCTGAGGAGAAGCCCTGCTGGTTGGGAGTAGGGGTCACCTACGAATTGTCATCCCCCTGCTCCCTTAGCCTGGCTAGGACAGACAGGGAGCCATTCGGCCGGCAAGAGAGGGTTACACTGCCCTAGCTACACCATACACTGGCTGACCCATACAGGCTTGCATACCATACCGGCCTGGTCAATGTGGTGTGGGAGTGGTACTCAGACAGTGGAAGAGCATATACAGCACAAGGCCTGGTTTAGCTTATCCTGTATCTGCCGGAAAAAGGTTGCTCCATAGATCCATATCGCCTACAGGGCAAAGAAAAATCATCTGCCAGTTGACCCGGAATGTCCAAGGTCTGCGGAGATAGGACCACTGGATGGGACCTGAAGTAGCAGGGTGACTCATCCAAGGGATCCACAAAGAACTCAGCCAAACAAATAAAAGAAAGCCGAACTGTAAGTGACAATTTTGCATATAGGATCCTCTCTTCTTGATATATAAAACTGAGATCAAGGGACATAAGTATCTATTCCAATTATCTGGCATCTGGAGGGAAAGTGTAGAACTTTTATCTTGTCCTGCATAATTTACTGGATATTACAGAGTTACAACATTCTTATATAAAATAATACCGGAAAGTAACATTAGGCAACATAGACTACCAACAGGACCTATATAAGAGCAGTAGAAAAAAATTAAAATGGCACCCAAGGGGTCGCAAACACAGAAAGGAAAAGGGGGAACAACAGGAGCTACAAATAAAAACAATCCAAAGACTCAGATTACACAAGCTATACAACCATCCCAGAACACAGATATAAAAGGCTATTTTCAACAAACACAGCAACAGGATATGTCGCTGAATACCTCAGAACTGAGTATTAGCCTTATTCAAGTATCAGAGGGACACAACAATCTGGTGGTAGCTCCCCCTCAAACCTACAACAGGGAACGTCAGGGATGAACAGAAGGCAAGAAGAGATATGGGATATACAAGCAAGCATGCATGCAATCATTACCTACACGGGAAGATATGGATAAATACATACACAGATTGGAAAATTCATATAAAACTCAAATACAAACACTCAAATCATCCATAGTAGAAACCAGGAAAAAGGTGATAGGGCTTGAACAAAAGATAACAGCCCAAGATCAAAGACTATCGCAATTAGGAAAGGAAAAACAAGAATCGGATCAACGTCTTAAATATGTTATTGCTACCATGGATGACTTAGAAAATCGCAGTAGGTGACAAAATATCAGGGTCAGAGGTTTGCAGGAGGCAACAGGGCCTGATGATCTAATCCCAACAATACAGGGTATATTTAACAATGTTACAGCGTATTCCCACAGCTGAACTGATAATTGATCGGGCACATAGATCACTTGCTCAGAAAATGGTAGATCCAGCAAAACCTAGGAATGTGATATGCAAATTGCACTATGCCCATATTAAGGAACAGATTATGGTAGCTGCCCGGAAACAGAAAACCATTCATTTTGATGGGACACAGATAATCTTGCTTCAAGACATCTGAAAATATACCCTAGCCCTGAGAAAAGCACGTAGACCTCTTTTGGAAGCCTTGAGGGAAAAGGACATCTTATATAGCTGGGGGTTTCCCTTTCAGATGTTTGTGTATCACAATGGTCAAATAATGACTTTTCTGAGACAGAACTGACCTTCCAATTTTTCTGGAAAAATTTCAACTACCGAAGATGGAATTACCATTATGGCCCCAGAATTTTGAGGATTTAAATGAGGTAATTGTAGACGTATTACTGCAATTGTGCCAGAGAAAATTGAGTACTGTCCATGATACTTTTTTTACTTGCACAAACATAACATTTTTCAGGACAAGCTTTCGGGGTATCTCCCCTTCTTCAAGGTCCAAGCAGTACTGAATAAAAACAGTTTGGACCTTGAAGAAGGGGAGATATCCCGAAAGCTTGTCCTGAAAAATTTTATGTTAGTGCAAATAAAAAAAGTATCACGGACAGTACTCAATTTTCTCTGGCACAATTGCACTAACACGGCTACAATCACCTCAAGCAATATGGAAGATACTGGATATAGCTGCATGAAGAAGCAATTAACCAACCTGATCACAAAGGAAACAAAGGTGAACAGTGACATTTTCTTTCTCTCAAGATGCAAAAAGAGGAATCTCATGCCACAAGGTCTCCGGATTAAAAATCCTTGTGCAAATACACTGAACTCTCCTTATGCAGAAGGACTCTGCAGACGTACCAGCGAAAGATTAAGGAACAACCTCATTTATAAACTGTATGGTAAAAGGGAAGCAATCAGGAAACAAAAGCAGTTGGTGTTTGAAACCTCAACATCACTGGTCCCTACAAGCATCAACCAAATTAAGAATGAAATTGAAACCTTACAAAGACAACTACAAAAACTTGCCATGAACAGGAAGCAAAAAAAAATTCCAAAAGCTACACCAAGAACAGACCTTTTGGATACAACCAGAACAACATAAAACAAACACTACTTCCATAACTCCTGCTATCAGCGACATGGAACCCAATCCCGAATCCCCAGGTATTCCTTGTGTAAATGCTGACCTGACTGAAAATGTGGATATAACAGAGGAACTTGGAATCATAAATTTGTCAAATCATGAACTTTCCGCACCAGAAGTAACAGTTCTCTCCAAAGGACTCACATTCTGCCCAACCAACAAATTGGATAATTTACAGGTGTGGTCAGATATGGAGGAATTCTTCAGGAGACTAAGGCTCAAATAATACTTTCACAGTAAAGAAAGCAATCCAGGGACAATAGGAGGTGACAAAAAGAAAAAGAACAACAACTTCACACCTCCACAAGGACGCAACCCCAAATTGGACACCTATATTGACAGCTTCAGACTGCGAGTCACATCCCTGATATCTACCCAGCAAAAGAAAATATTATACAACCTTTCACCACTGGAGCGAAGAGCTGTACACGATCTGTGCAATAATCAGGCCATAACCATCAAACTAGCAGATAAAGGAGGAGCAGTTGTTGTGATGGATACAGACAAATATATACAAGAGGTCCAGAGGCAGCTGGCAAATACTACTTACTACAAAAAACTGGACTATGATCCGACCCAGGATTTTACTAAGCAATTAAAAGGTCTCATTTAGGCTGGGTTCACACTAGTCCAATTCTTGGACCGACATTAGGTGCACAAGTCGCATTACCTCACAAATTCCATGTTTCCCTATGAGAGCCGTCTTAACTGGTCCGACACAAGTCGCACCGACTTTGAAAAAAGTTCCTGTACTTTTGTCTGACTTTGATCCTACTTCAGCCCATTGAAAAGCACTGAAGTAGGATCAAAGTCGGATCAGTGTTCTAACCATCCGACTTTGGCATCCCACATTGTGCAATATCCCACCCCTGCTGTAGCCCCTCCTGTGATGTGCAGTGGGGAGGAAGAGGAAGTGAACTGTGTGCTGCCTGTCTGTGTAAACTGCACTGTATAATGGCACCCAGGAGAAACACAGAGAGAGAGAGAAGATCAAAGGTTGAAAATGAGGTGGTCATTTGGCTGGTGCGGTCACGTCCATTGCTTTATGACACACAGGATGTAAATTATAAGGACACTGCCAAGAAGCAAAGAGCCTGACAGGAGATATGTGAGGAGTACCATGAGGAGTGGAATTCATGGGCAGACAGTGTGCGTGATGACAAAAGTAAGCAATATGTAGTGGCTTGCATAAAATATATTTTTTGAAAAAAAATGCATGGGTTCCCCCCCAGATTGATACCAGGCCCTTCGGTCTGTTATGGATTTTAAGGGTACCTCCACCGAAAAAAAAAAACGGCGTAGGTTCCCCCTAAAATCCATAGCAGACCCTTATCCGAGCACGCAGCCTGGCAGGCCAGGAAAAGGGGTGGGGACGAGCGAGCGCCCCCCCCCCCTGGACCGTACCAGGCCACGTGCCCTCAACATGGGGAGTAAGACCCTGCAAAAGAGCCGAAGAAACAAGAGCCAGAGAGGGGGGAAGACCGCCGGAGCAGATTTAATAAAATCTTTTAAAAAGCTGTGTGTTTTTTTGTGTACATATTTCTTTCCAGGTAAATGGGTAGGAGTACCCCATACTCATTTACATAGGGAAGGGGCCGGCATCTGGGGGCCCCCTTGTTAAACACTGCCCCTTCTCCTCAGTTTCAGTCCCTGTACCCAAATATGGTCCCACTAATCTCAAAACCTGAGAACGCACCATCCTCCTCATTTGTGGAACATGCCACAAACTATACTAATCTCTAAATTGCAATAGATTAGATAAAGCTGGAATTTGGGCTAATTGCCATAGTTTTGAACTTTTGTTAAGTTTTTAGCTTTCAGTTGATTAATGTAACTTTCCTTTGAAAAAATTGTTGTAAATGTTTTTTTCAAATGGGGGAGGGGGAGGAAGTAGGGAGTTTTGTATTTTTGTTAAATCTATATTGTTATTTATTTTTATTTAATATGTATGTTTATGTTAATAAATAATTTATTTTAAAAATATCTTTTTCATTTTGGAGGGGTAGGGAGGTATATTTTTTATGGAGAAATGATTATATATATATATACACACACACACACGCATAGATAGATAGATATACTTTGTTCATATTTTTGATTTTTGTTACCAAATAAAATTTGATTTACATAGGGGGGTTGGCGGGAAAGAAGAGAGGTTTATCATTCTTTTTTTAATATTGTGTATTTCTTTTATACTACTGTTTAGGAACAAATTCTTCAAATATATGTTGTTCAATTCTAAAAGATATTTGCTGTGGTTTTTTTTTTTTTTTGGTTTTTTTTTTATTTCTTGGAGAATGTAACTGGATGAAAAAGTTTTTTTTTTATTTTTGTACAGTGGAAAGAGATAAAATATGACAACTTTGTTTGTCCGGATTAAAGCGGTTGTATCCCCAAAAAATGATTTTTACCTATAGGTAAGCCTAGAATAAGGCTTACCTGTAGGTAAAATGAATATCTCTTAAACCTGTACAGTTTAGGAGATATTCCCCCTGCAAGCAGGCGCTGATGTCACGGCGCATTGTGCTGGACCTTGCCATAAAGTCTGCTGGAAAGATAAACTCCCGCACGCATGCGCAGGAGTGACGACTCATGGCTCACAGCGCCGGAGCCGCGAACCAGGAAGGATCTACCGACAGAAGATGGCAACTCCCTCTTTGGGGGACCGGCTCCCTCTTTGGGGGAGCTTAGTTCGGAGGTATTTCATAATGAGCTAGTATGCAGTTCATACTAGCTCATTATGGCTTTGCCTTGCAGGTTCTTTTTTAAAGGGGGATACAACCGATTTAAGATTCCCCTAATCTAGTTGTCCTTGAAAACAGATGTGAGAAAATCTTAGAAAATTTAGTTTCGGTAATCGAAAATATATTTATTAGAATGGAGATACTAGTTCAGGCGGTTTGATGTTCACCAAATAATTTGAAATCTTCACACTTTGTGTGGATAGAAAGTGAAGGTCACTCCCCACAATGAGAGACAGATATTTAAACAGAATGGTTCTAAGCCTCCCTCTCTCTTTTTCCCTAGCAATGCTACTTTATTTGACTATAGTAAAGCAAGGTCAGCAAGGGTGCAAGTGACCTTTATATGTCCCAAATTAATAAAGCGAGGATGTGAGTGGGTTACCTCAAGGTTATTAGTAGTCTTTCCACAGGCGGAATACTAGCACGTAACGTCGTGTTTTGACGCTCTAGGCGGCTGGAGACTAAACCCAGCAATTCATCAAAGCTGTCCAAAAAAAGTGCAAATTAATTATATTAAATGATGTGAAATAAAATAATACACAAATTAATATATCATTAAAGATGACTGAATACAAGAGTTAAATCATTTGTGAAGATGTCTTTTTTTTTTTTTAAAAAGCTTCAATAATGGTTCTTTTTTCATTGGCAAGCGTGGCACACGTGCATAGCTGCCAGTAACACACAAACAGTGTGATGACACGTCTAACCTCACATATGCACGATGGTTTAATTAAATTTAACCCATTTAAATATCGATAAAAACTATTTTGGCCTTGTATGCCTTGTCCTTACTTTGGCCTTGTAGGAAACCCTGCGCCAAACAAATTATAATAATAAATATCACCACCCACGCCCATGTCTATACTAGGCCCAATGCCTGTTATGGATATTGAGGTGGAACTGCATGCAAAACAAAATGAACCATAAAAAAAACAGCACAAGCCCCCCCCCTCCAAGATCCATAGGTCTGGTATGGATTTTAAGGGGAACCCCGCACCAAAATAAAAAAAATGGCGTGCGGTTCCCCCCCCAAAATCCATACCAGGCCCCTCAGGTCTGGTATGGATTTTAAGGGGAACCCCGCACAAAAAAAAAAAATGACGTGCGGTTCCCCCCAAAATCCAAACCAGGCCCTTCAGGTCTGGTATGGATTTTAAGGGGAACCCTGCGCCAAATTGCAAAAAAAATGGCGTGGGGTCCCTCCCAAAATCCAAACCAGACCCTTATCCGAGCATGCAGCTCTGGCCCCCTCCCCTCCTGAACCGTACCAGGCTACATGCCCTCAACATGGGGAGTATGGGTGCTTTGGGGGAGGGGGCCACCAAGTGATGTAACTGGGTGAACCCATCCACTTCTGATGTCATGTGATGTCAGAGGGGGTGGGTCACTCATTTACATCACGGGTGTCCCCGCCCCTTCTTATAAAAGTACTGTCATCACGAAGACCGCCCATTCGGCAAGACGTGCAGGGGATGGACTGCACCGGCAGAGAGAGCAGCGGCGGAGAAAGAAGAAGAAGAAGATGAAGAGAGGAAGCAAGAAGACTAAAAGAAGCAGAAGACCCGAAGAAGGAGCGGCCAAGAGAAGATGGAGGAAGAAAAGAGCTATAATACAAAATAAAGGACTTGTCAAAAACTGCCTCTTGTTTTCTTTTTTTTACACTACACTCCTTTTTTGGTGAACAGGTAGGGGTACAAAGTACCCCAAACCTATTCACATAGGGGGGGGTATGATCTGGGGGCTCCCTTATTAAAGGGGGCTTCCAGATTCCGATAAGCCCCCTGCCCGCAGACCCCCACAACCACCGGCCAGGGTTGTGGGGAAGAGGCTCTTGTCCCCATCAACATGGGGACAAGGTGCTTTGAGGTTGGGGGGGCAGAGCCCCCCTCCCCCAAAGCACCCATACTCCCCATGTTGAGGGCATGTAGCCTGGTACGGTTCAGGAGCGGAGGGGGCGCTCGCTCGCCCCCCCCCCATCCTAACCGGCCAGAGCTGCATGCTCGGATAAGGGTCTGGTTTGGATTTTAGGGGGACCCCCACATCAATTTTTGAAAAAAATTGGCGCAGGGTTCCCCTTAAAATCCATACCAGGTCCAAAGGGCCTGGTATTGAGGAGGGGGGCCTTCATGCTGTTTTTTTTTTTTTTAAATAACCAAAACATATGCTCTCACCTAGATTTGGACATGCGTGCATAATTTATGAACTTGTCCTCATGTGCACAGAGGTCTTCGTAGAGAACCCAGAACTGTCCTCTTTGTTGACGGTTTGCGATCACAGGATGGATCCAATATCAGCGCCTTCTCTTCCTCCTCCTCCGCTCTTCCTCCTGTTGTGCTTCCATTAGCACTGCCACACCTGCTGTTATGAAAGCCGACATTGCAGTTGCCAGAGAGGACATGATGGCTGATCACACCAACACACAGGATAGGAAAAGGAAGAAGGAATACTCCAGGCAGGAAAAGGACTTATATAACACCAGGATTGTTTTAATTGGTTTCATGGACAAGTCGGACTGTCAAAAAAACGGAGCAAAGTCGGATCCACATTCACAAAAGTCAGACCGATGTAGGACAGATGTAGGACCGTTTGTTGCACAGCAAAGTAGGATCAAAAGTGGGACCGTTTTTATGTCGGATAGTGTGAACCCAGCCTAAAACAATGACAAGTCACCTACATTCAGATAGTTATCAATGCGATTGCCGATAATCCAGAAATTGGAGACTTCTACATGCTACCCAAGATTCATAAACCAGGAAATCCAGGCAGACCCATCATAACAGGTATGAATAAACTTACTGAACATATCTCAGGCCTTGTTGAAAATATGTTAAAACCGTTAGTCATGAACACTGCAAGTTTCCTGCAAGACATCACAGATTTTCTTAAACAGCTCAACAATATACAACAATTACCACCTAATACACTTCTAGTCACTATGGATGTAGAATCTCTGTACAGTAACATCCCTCACAAGGATGGATTGGCTGCATGTCACAGATTCTTATCATCCTCACCAAACCACAAATAAACTGCTGAGGATGTTACACAGCTCATTGAATTCATTCTTACACACAACTACTTCACTTTCAACAATGACATCTATCTCCAGTGTATGGGTACTGCTATGGGAAGTAAAATGGCACCCCAATATGCAAATGTATTTATGGCTGACCTGGAGGAAAAATTCCTGAACAGCATACAACATAAGCCATACAGATATTATCGATATATTGATGAGATCTTTATGATATGGACTGAAGGTGAAGAAAATTTAAGAAAGTTTGGCTCATAGATCAACACCTTTCACCCATCTATCAAACTAAAAAGGGATTATTCAAACACACATGTCAACTTCCTAGACACTACAGTATACATAAGGGATGACAAGCTTCACACTTCGATATACAGAAAACCGACTGACCGATGTAGCTATCTCCATAGTTCTAGTTTTCACCCCCAACACACTAAAGGGGCCATCATACACAGCCAGGCCATCAGATACCACCGAATATGTTCAAACCCAGAGGACAGAGATAAACATCTCAGAACACTGGCAGACTCCTTCCATAAGAAAGGGTACAAAGACAAAACCATAAACAGCAGCATAAACACAGCCTTGAAAACCCCAAGAGAAAATCTACTCCAATACAAAGAGAAAAAAAACAAATAACCGTGTCCCTATAATCACTACATACAACCCAGCACTAGAAGGGATAAAAAAGATAATCAAAGATTTACAACCCATTGTAACAGAAGATGATACTCTGAAAGAAAAATTCCAACAACAACCAATATTGGCTTTCAGGCAACCACCCAATCTCAGACAAAAACTAATCAGCAGTAAACTTCTCTCTGATTATGAAGTCACAAATAATGGAAGCAAACCCTGCAATAAAAAACGTTGCAAACTGTGCAACCAGATCAATCTATCCAAAAGTGTCACACACACAAATGGGACCTTCAATATCATGGGATCATACAGCTGTACCTCTAGTAATGTGGTATACCTCATTCAATGCAATAGGTGCAACAAAGGATCGTATGTTGGGAAAACAGGACAGAAATTGCAAACAAGGATGAATTTACACAGACATTCCATCAAGAATTAAAAGTGTGAAGATACTGCTCTACCTATAGCATTGAATAATGAGCATCTAGCACAACAATAATAAGCAATATTGTGTATTCAAGAAAGTGCAATAACGTGCAGCGCTAAAAAAATACCTGTTTGGCATTTAAATATAAACATAACATATTAACACAATTGTCATAAACTAATAAAGTGCAAATAAGGTGCCATATAATGTCCAAGTGCATATATAGATATAAATATATCTCTTCTCCTGGTATTGGTTCAATCCTTGAATTGGCATATTGCAGTCCTCAGTTGGTTTAAGCAAATACGGTGTGACTTCCACCCACATGCAATGTTGACCACCACCAAGGAAGATATGAATTAAATACTCTTACCAGACCTAATCTGGGTAAGCACGTAACATCATACAGCCACAAAATGATCCTCTAATCATAGATCTGTAATTGCATCCAGATTTCTAGAAGGGCTTTATCCACCATTACACGTATAGCGATAGGCTGACAATCCTCAAAATGAAGCCTCCAGAACACTGTATCACTCTAGAGATCCAGGGTAGCTATGTGTATAGATCCTCCCCAAGCATGATGTGGAAGATGAGCCAGCCAAAGGCCCAGATGACGATGCCAGATGGGGGTGTTCGTTCAGGAACGCGTGACAAAGTCCAGACGGGTTATCAATAGGTATTGGGATGCTTTTAGCTCCCTCTTTTATATAATAGAGGGAGGAATTGGGATAATTTTTTCTTTTTTTTTTTCTTCACTTGTTTATAAGGTACACAATATACATTGCTTAAAAAGAATGAGGGTGATATTATGGAGGTTTTTTTGTATTTGATTGGTGGGTACACCTGCTTATTGGTGATGCACTGCAAATATATTTTTAGGGGGTATGCACAATTGACACTGAAAATGCACTTTTAGATGTGTAGCAACATGAGTTATACCACCATAGGTTGGGAATAGGTGTGGGTGGGTTTTTTTTTCTTTTGTTTGCACCTGTTTACAAGGTACATACAATGCACTATGTTCTAAAAGAATAAGGGAATGTGGGGTCACAATATGGATGTTAATATAGATATATGGTTGTTCATGCACAACTGACACTGTAAATGCACTTTCAAATATATAGAGGAATGACGCAAATCACTACAGGTTAGGGAGAAGGTATGTTTCTCCTCTCTATCCTTTCCCTTTTTTGTTCTTCTCTCTTTGTCCCTTTCCTCTCCCCCCCCCTCCTCTCTCCCCCCCCCCTTCTTCCTCCTCTTCATCAGAGGAGGCTCATGTATATAGATTATATTTAAATGTTTAAGGGGGTGGGGGATAGCCTTCCCTCCCCCGATCTATTCCACAGTCCCCCCTCTCCCCCCACTTTAAGAGAAGGAGGAAGAAAATCAGTAGTAAAACAGTTCAAATTATTATAGTAAAGGCTCAGCAGGGGGCGGAGTACACCATGCGGAGATCTTGGAGAACACCACAATCTACCCATTAGGGATCTTGTTTAGACTAGATCAGACTTTTAGAGTCACAGAGTTAGGACATATTTTCACCACAAGAGTGGTGATAAAGAGTGAGTGAGAGTGTAAGAGAGTTTGTGTGTGTGCATAGGTGGGCAGTGTGTTTTTTTCCTTTCCCTTTCTATTGTATATTACAGTTTTCTTAGTTTTTTTTTTTTCTCTCTCATCTGATCTCCCCTTTTTGAAATGGGCTCAATAAAGGTATGTACATTTAATACTAGAGGGCTAGACTCCCCAATTAAGAGGTCTCAAATTCTATACTCATTCCATAAACAGAAAGTTGATATTATTTTTTTCCAGGAGACGCATTTTCGTACGGACCACATACCCAATATACAAAATAAGTATAATCCAACATTGTATCATGATTCTTTTAAATACTCCAAATCACGAGGGGTATCTATAGCAATACATAAATCGGTACCCTATCAGTTTTTGGAAACATGGAGAGGTAGAGATGGTAGTCGTTGATGATAAAAGTTTTCATCTATGGGAAGAAATTTACCTTGATTAATGTATACCTGCCTAATCAGGATCAGATAAAGGTGGGTAATCAGCTGCTGATAGATCTCATGGAGAAAGGGACAGTAATCATTGGGGGAGACCTCAATTTCGTATTAGACCAGGAATTGGACATTACGGCCTCCCAAACATTTCAAATTATAACCCAGAGCAACAAATTTAAAAGCACTCTTAACAAAAACAGATTGATAGATGTGTGGTGGGCTCTCCATCCACAAGACAGGGACTATTCATATTTCTCGAAAATATATAATACATATCACAGATTGGATTATTTTTTTATAAACCAACTTGGACTGATGACAGTACTATCCTCTAGGATAGGTAGTATAATATGGTCAGGTCACGCCCCTGTGTTCCTGGAGCTGAAGATGCCGGAGGCCCGGAAAGCACATTGGTCATGGAGACTTAATGATAACTTATTGAAAGATGAGATCTGTACTGCTGATATCACTCAGGCAGTGAAGGACTTTGTGGCTGACCATATAGGAGATAGTACATCACTCCCTATACAATGGGAGACATTGAAATGTGTACTACGTGGCCTATTTATAAAACATGGTGCTAGGGTGAAAGCAGAAAAAAAACGTAGGTTGTCGTCAATACTGAGTGATGTGACAGAATTGGAAAGAATACACAAGCAGACACCTAACTCGGAAAAACTGATCACCCTAACGAATAAACGACTAGAAACACAGAATATATTAAATGAACAACCCTTAAAACTTAGGGACGGAAATTGGGCAAGATTTTTCCAATTAGGGAATAAACCAAGTAAACTCTTAGCAAGAGCACTACGCCAACGAAATCCAACGACAGCCATTAATACAATACTTAAATCTTCTGGGGAGATGACATTTGACCCGAGGGGTATCTCTGAGATATTCTCTTCATACTATGCCAAATTGTACAATATTCAGATTCCTTTAAAGAAAGATAATCCAGAACTCTATATTCGAAGAATTCGTCAATATATTAAGGAGAATGCAATCCCCACCTTGTCAGCGGAAATAGTGGAGGATTTGGAAAAAGACTTCTCAATTGCAGAGATTCAAAGGGTGGTGGGCTTCCTGGCCCAGGGCAAGAGCCCTGGCCCAGACGGGTTCACACCACGTTTTTATAGAGTTTAGAGACGGTTTGATTCCCATATTGCTGAGGACCTTTAATTCAATCTCGGCCTCTCGGCCCTTCACAACCCAAGGCATGGAAGCACATATATCACTTATCCCAAAACCAGACAAAGACCATACACTATGTGCAAATTATAGGCCGATCTCATTAACAAATATTGATCTTAGGTTGTATGCAAAGCTTATTGCTAACAGGATCACGCCTTTATTACCAAATTATATTAATAAAGATCAGGTGGGATTTGTGGAGGGTTGAGAGGCTAGGGACAATACAGTGAAAACCCTGACATTGGTAGAATATGCGCAGAAACACAGTACATCATCTTGCATTTTATCTATGGATGCTGAAAAAGCATTTGATAGGGTAGGATGGAAGTTTCTAGAGGAAACATTAAAACAATGGGGGATAGGACCCCTACTCTTGTAGAAAATTATGGTACTATATAGGAACCCTACAGCTAGGGTATGGTCAAATGGGATCTTATCAGATCCAATAGAGATACATAACGGTACTAGACAAGGATGTCCCTTGTCCCCCTTACTATATATACTGACTATGGAACACTTAACAACAGCCATAAGAAAAACGTAAATATTCAGGGAATAAACATTAAAGGTAAAGAATATAAAATGTCTGTGTATGCGGACAACCTATTGCTGTATATCTCCAGCCCAGTAACAACATTATAAAAGAATTGAACCAATTGGGGGCTGTTAGTAACTTCAAAGTAAATTACGATATATCAGAGGTACTAAATATTTCAATATCAAAAAATAACTGCCAATCCATACAAGGGAATTTTCCCTTCAAATGGCAAAAATCAGCAATTAAATATTTAGGAGTTGACAATGGGGGGGGGCGTGAACCGGAACAGGATGTGAGAGGGTGAGCGTGTGTGACGACATCCCTGCCTCCGCTCCGGAAGATCCTGTGGAGCCGCCGTGTGAGGGGGTGGAGGGGCGGAAGAGGAGATTCGTAGCCGCGGCAGCTGGATGACGGCTAGACAAGCAGCGGTGAAGGACGGGGTGAGAGCCCGGTGGGAAAGAAAGGCTGCGAGGCCGAAAGTTGCAGAGCCCTTCTGAGTGCCAACCACTACGGACAAGGTAAAGGGGGAAGTGAGAGTATCCCCGGGAGACCGTGGACCGAAAGGGGAGACAGAAGGAAGGGCCAGCTGGCGAGGAGGTGGCCAGGATCGGGGCAGAAGGAAGGGCAGGGAGAGGGGGAAAGTGTGGTGAGAGCACACAGCAAGGGTCAGCTGAGTGAAGTGATGTGAGAGATCACAACCAGTTGACCTGGCCCCCCTATGCCTCCCGGAAGGCCCAAGAGTAAGTAGAAACGGTAATCAAACAACTGAGGCCAAAGACCGCCAGCGTGACAACCGACGACATATACAGAGATCATCAAGGAGCGGTGAGAGAAAACCATACTACTTGTTTTTAATATTGACTATGTAAAGATAACCTGTTGGTGCTATATGATCTAGATTGACTTACCTCTGACTGTAGCCAATCCTCTCTGTTATAAACAAAGCGTGAAATAGGAGTTACTGAAGACCAAGCAAAAACTCTTTTTTTTTTTTTTTTTTCCCTCTATTGTTGCTCACCCCTCTCTCTGGTGCTCGTCCCTCTCCCTGTTTCCTCCCCCTCGTGATTGAGGGGGAGAGGGGGAGGGGGGCTGGCGGTCTATAAATTCGACCATAATGCGTGATCATACTCTAAACGGGGCTGCCCGCATGTCTCCCCCCGTTCTCTTGGCATCTTTTCTTTTTGCCTCTTCCGCCCTCTCCTTTGTCCCTCTCCCTGCTCGTGGTCTCTCTCCCCACTCGTTGTTATCTCCCTTTTTTTTTTTTTTTTTTCTCAAAAACGAACCAGAAGTCATTGAGGATAAAGTGCGAAACAAATATTGTCTCTCCTAACCGATGTCAGTCTCCATTCAGTTAGATCTAGTATATCGTGGTTGTCCAATAGAAATGTATCAGTTATAATTTTTGTTCATCATACCAAAAGAGAGTGGCGAGGAACTA
>BLSH010406073.1:131225-151697 GCA_018402905.1 Glandirana rugosa
TTGGTCATTTATTCATTTGTCTTGGTCATTCACATTGACATGTACATTCGGGATAATACTTATGGGTAACAGGCCCCAAAGGGTACTTGAGGAGGTAGGATCTATCACGTTTGAGACCACTCATCTTACGGCGGGGGTCGAAACCCCGGACAATGGGTATTCATAATAGGGCTTACATGTACAGTTACACTTACTGGTTCTGTTTACTTATTTACTGGTTTTACTTGCTCACTGCATAATATATTTTGATATTGTTGTGTGAAATTTCGGTTGGGATAGGGAGCCGAGGCTCCCCGCTGTGACCTACTTCTTCCCCACATAGGGTTACACCCTTTGGTACGGCCGCCCATTGACTGGGATTTTTGTTTTTCGTTGGGCTGTCGGGGTGTTTTGAGACGAGGTCTCACCTACGCAGTTAGCGTAGAAGTTCCGGGAACCCCAGAGGTTCCCCCCCCTTTTTTTTTTTTTTCCTCCCTCTTCCCCCCTCTCTCCTTCCACTCCCCCTGTGTTCTTTATCCCCCACTTCTGGTATCTAATACTGTTCCTGCTCCCCCCTTCGCGCCCCTGTCCTGAGAAACCACGGCGACAGAGATGAGACCGCATCCAGCGCAAGGGGACCCAATTCGTCTCCTATCTTTAAACACAAAAGGTCTGAACTCCCCAGAGAAGCGTTCCATGGTACTTGCCGACTTGAAACGTCTGAAGGCCAGTATTTGCTTCCTTCAGGAGACACACTTCCGAGCCGACAAAATACCCAAACTTCGTAACCGCACCTTCCCTACGTCTTACCATAGCAGTTCGTCGAACTCCAAGTCATGCGGGGTCAGCATCCTGCTGCACCACAGAACACAATGGGTGTTGAGTGATCAGTGGACGGACACAGAAGGCAGGGCGCTCTTTGTGAAAGGCACAATCGGGGCCCATAAAGTGACACTGGTCAACCTATACCTTCCCAACTCTAACCACATTACTTTCGTGGAACCTATATTCTCCAAGCTTGGAGACTTTGCCGAAGGGGCAGTCATTATTGGCGGGGATCTGAATTTCACGATGGACCCGGTCCTGGACAATTCCAGACGAACCTCGCAGGTCTCTTATGCTAAACTGAAAAGACTCAAGAAAGCATTTCATGCCTTCCACTTAGTTGACACATGGCGGGTTCTCAACCCAGAGGCCCGGGATTACACGTTTTACTCACATCCCCATGACTCCTATTCTAGGATCGATCTATTACTGCTCCCACAGTCCTTACTCTCGGGTGGTATCGGCTTCCATTGGCACAATTACGGTCTCCGACCATGCCCCGGTCATGGTAGAGGTGGATCTCCTTTCCTCGATGCCGAGATCATGGTCCTGGAAGCTTAATGATTCTCTTTTGCAGACTCCAGAGGTCAAGATGGAGGTCATGAAGGACCTGCACATGTTCTTTTCTGAAAACACAGGCCCCGATAGTAGCCCAGAGATTGTATGGGAAGCTCATAAGGCATACATCCGGGGTGTCCTGATCAGATTGGGCTCTCGCCTTAAAAAAGAGAGGATGAAACAGCAGGAGGATCTGCTCAAAAAAATTAGAACCTTGGAGAAGGCTCATAAGGAGAGTCTGGCGAAGCAGGCCTTAGCAGAGCTGACAATGCTTAGACAACAGCTGCGCTCCCTAGCTTTGACCAGAGCAAAGGAGTATATTGCAAAGTGCAGATGCTCCTTTTACAAACACAGCAATAAGAGTGGCAAACTCTTGGCCCGGGCCCTACGGGACCAGAGGGCAGACTCGTTCATACCCGAGATGGTAGACGACAGACAACAAAAAAGACATAAAACGGAGGATATCGCAGACATTTTTCAGAAATACTATGCTACACTGTATAATCTATCATCGGAGGGGACAGGGGAGGGAGCTACATCCAAGATGGAAGCTATAAGAGAATACATAGCCCAATCGGGCCTCCCCAAGATGACTGATGAGGATCTGGCGGACCTCGAGACCCTGATCGCTGCCGATGAATTGACTCTTGCCTTATCCCAGATGAAACCGGGTAAAGCTCCTGGGCCGGATGGGTACACTCTTGTGTATTACAAACTCTTCGAAGACATTCTTGCACCTCACTTCCTGGCAGCATACAATGCAGCGGGAAATGGAACGGGCCTCCCGACGGATACCCTACGAGCTCATATAACGGTGATAGCGAAAGGAGGGAAAGACCCTCTACAGTGCCAAAGCTATCGTCCCATTTCTCTCTTAAATGTGGACCTTAAAGTGTTCACAAAAATTTTGGCCAACCGGATGTTGGACAAAATACCACAATTGATTCATTCAGACCAGGTTGGCTTCGTACCTTCCAGGGAAGCAAGGGACAATACGACCAAGGCCATCAGCCTTATACACGCGTCACAGTCCCGTGGTATCCCCATGCTGATCCTGTCGACAGACGCCGAAAAGGCCTTTGACAGGGTCAGCTGGCCCTTTCTGTTTGAGACCCTGCGGTGTCTTGGCCTGGGACAGAGGATGATGCATTGGATTGGAGCTATATACTCAAATCCGACTGCCCAAGTCAAAGTAAATGGCCTACTTTCAACGTCACTTAAGATTTCTAACGGGACCCGCCAGGGCTGCCCCCTGTCACCCCTGATCTTTATATTGACTTTGGAACCACTTCTACGAAGGATTAGAGCTAACCCGGACATTTCAGGTATAAATGTGGGGTCAGGGTTGTGTCCCAAAATTGCGGCATATGCCGACGATCTGCTATTTTTCCTGACAAATCCCCTGATTTCGCTGCCTAATTTATTGACAGAACTATAGACATACGGAAATCTCTCCTCATTTAAGGTTAATTGCCAGAAGTCGGAGGCGATGGGAGTGTCGTTGTCCCCAAGAATGCTATCTCTCTTGAAGGCAGATTTCCCCTTTAAGTGGGCACCTTCTCATATTAAATACTTGGGGATTAAGCTTCCAAACAACATAGCCGACATTTTTAAATTGAACTTTCCCTCCCTGCTGGCAGAGATCAAAAAAGACCTTTCAACATGGACGACGGGCATGTTCTCGTGGTTCGGAAAATGTAGCATACTTAAGATGAATGTAATGCCCAGAATCTTGTATGTGCTGCAGGCGCTCCCGATCCGTATCCCGGGATCATTCCTCCAGTCTATCACTAGGACCTTCGGAGAATTTCTGTGGCAGCAGAAGCCCCCTAGGATTGCCCAATCACTTCTACGCCTGCCGAAATTGATGGGAGGAATCGCGCTACCGGATGTCCGCTTGTACATGGTGGCGTGTCACCTCTCAAGAGCTCTCGATTGGTGCAAGCACGGGGCCCTCAAACAGTGGGTGCTGATCGAACAAGCGATGTTTAACCTCCCGTTAGATACGCTGCCTTGGTGTGCCAGAAGGAGGATATCTGACAGGGGGGCCCACCCCACGGTTGATGAGATGTGGCGCCAATGCGCCAAACTGTTCCGATCTTCGGAGGTTTCACCGTGCCCTTCACCCCTCACCCCTATAGTGGGCAACCCAGAGTTTGACCCAGGGTGGCACGAATCCATAATATCCTCCTTAAGAGAGACTAACATGTCTCAGGCCAGACACTTCATCCTCAACGGTACCTGGCTCACCAGACAGCGCATAATGGAAGACCACCGGTTGAACAATCTCTCGTTTTGGCAAAAGGTCCAGCTGGCACACTATCTGGGGTCCTTACCCTCGCCAACGTCCTATTGCAGACAACTTACCTCCTTTGAACTCATGTGTGCGGATAAATCACCCACACGTCACACCATTTCCCAGACATACAACCTCTTGTTGGCCCCTCCGAGAGACTTTAAACTCCCATTTCTTTTGAAATGGGAAGAAGAGCTGGACATTGTTCTCTCCGACAAACAGACGGACAGAGTTCTCCGATTCGCCCATAAAACCTCCGTGTGTTCTACTCACCAGGAAGCAAATTACAAGATACTGACACGTTGGTATCATACACCAGTAAAGCTTCATCAGATGTTTCCGCAGTGCCCTGACACCTGTTGGAGATGCGGGGAGGAACCGGGCTCTCTGCTTCATGTTTTCTGGTCCTGCAAGCTACTTCAGCCCTATTGGACCAAGGTCCTCAGAGTCACCCAAAAATTTACGGACCATGAATTAACCCTTGATCCCGCCCTGTTCCTGATACATCACCATCAATTTCCAAGTAAGTCATACAGAAAGTCGATCCTGCCCTCCTTGATCACGGCAGCTAGGAGTTGTATCCCCCAACTATGGAAACAGACGCAGACTCTTTCAATCGCTATGTGGCTGGGGAAGGTGTCGGAGGTAAATAGAATGGAAGACCTGGTGTCTACGGAACAAGGTACCCGGGAACGGTTCCTTAAAAAATGGCACTATTGGCACGAGTTTGTCTATTCAGACGAATACAGAGACCTGCTTGGCTAAGTCCTTTTGTGGATAGTCAAAGTGAGCACTGCGGCGGAGGCCATGAGTCGGGGGTGCGACGGGGGCTCGGCTCTCTCTTCAGTTATCCTACCCCTTCTCTTTTCTCTTTCCGCCCCCCTTTTCCGCCTGATCCTCTCCTCCTCACCCCCCCTTTTTTTTTTTTTTTCTCTCTGGGATTTTGTCTCCCGTTTCCCCTTTTCTCCCATTTTGAAACCGTGAAGTTCTATAATAATACCAGCATACGGAGGGCAGTATCCCTTTTTATACTTAAATAAGATGGATGTTGATGAAACAGATCACATTTTCCTTGAAACATTCTGGATGACCTGTTACTGTTAGTCTATTCATGATGCAAGTGTTTGTATACCATCTCCTGTAAGAGCTGTGGTTTTACTGTATCCTTGCGTGCTGGAAATAAATAAAGTATTGAAAAAAAAACAAAAAACAAAATGAGGGGTGGGGAAAATAACCCAAGGCTAACCCAGAGGCCTAGCCAGGACAGAGGAACCTTAACCGGGTCACAGGAACCCCATCTGAAAAAATAAAAATTTTGTACAAGAAACACCCCTCAAGAGGGAACAGCCCCTCTTAAACAGCAGCCTGCAAAACTTTGCAGCCAAAAGAAGCATCCGCAGATACAAAAATATCTACTTTGTATAATTTGGTGAAAGTATGCACCGACGACCAAGTGGCCACCTTGCACACCTGTGATATTGACACTTGATGGCAGAAAGCCCAAGAAGTACCAAGTGCCCAAGTAGAATGCGCCATGACAGGGAATGGAGGAAGCCATTTCCTTGATCCTTGTGTAACCACAAAAAGTGAGTCTGACCTCCGAAAAGGACTCAGTGGCTGCCAGATACACCCGAATCGCACGAACCACATCCAAGGTATGCAAAGCAAATTCCTTGGGATGAGCCGGCTTGGGACACAAGGACGGCAGTACAATGTCCTCATTGAAATAGAAGTCTGAGACCACTTTAGATAGGAACGATGGACAGGGGCGAAAAACCACCTTGTCTCTGTGGACCACTTAATAGGGAGTACGACAAGATAATGCCGCCAACTCAGATATCCTACAGGCAGCTGTAATAGCCACCAAGAATGCCACCTTCTGGGACAACGTAGGTAAGGGAATCTCCCGAATATTCTCGAATGGAGGTTTCTGGAGAACTGAGAGTACCAAGTTCAAATCCCATGGCGGCAAAAGAGACCATGCAGGTGGAGCCACATGTCAAACTTCTTGAATGAAGGTATGAATTAAAGAGTGTGTGGCTAGGAGTCACTGAATGAAGATTGCTAAGGCAGACACCTGGCCCTTGATGGTACTTAAGGCCAACATTTGCTAAATGCCCCGTTGAAGAAAGGCCAAGATCCAAGCTATAGAAAAGGAGCGAGGATGAGCGCCAATTGACTCACACCAAGAAATTACGAAGTACGCTTTCCACTTACGATGGTATATCTTGCTAGGAGTCGACTTCCTCGCCTTCAGCATAGTAGATCCCTGATCCAGACAAACCTCTATCCTTCAGTACCTGGCTTTTAATAGCTAAGCCATTCAAACAAGTGACGGTAAAGCAGGATGGAAGCCCTGCCCTTGGGACAACTGGTCCTGTCTGAGGTGCAGCCCCCAAGGGACGTTTATGGTCACCAAATTGATCAGAAGACTCTCGCCCTCGATCCTTCGCAGGCACAGCGGAAGAAGAGGAAGGTGTTGACCCCGCAGTGGCACTAGGACGACTGCGGCGTCTACCAGAGGCACCCGTGACCTCGCCACGAACCTCAGTATCCTCCTGTGGAGCCGAACCTGCTAAAGGAGCTGCATGCAGGTCTGCACAAGTAGAACTGCCTTGAAGGTGGATACCACCTGACCCAAAACCTGTAAGTTGTAAGAGAAAGCTGTCTGTGTGACAGCAGCCAGTGAACTACAGCCTGTGGTTCCTGTAGTTTGTCCAGTGCAAGAACCCCCCTGGTCAGAATGCAAATCAGACCTAGGTAATCCAATTCCCTGGACAGGGAGAGGGGGGACCTTAGGTGGTCTGGACGTCACCTGAACCTTTGCAGGATTTATATCCACACAAGGAGATTCAGGGACTAAACCACCTGAAATGGACAAACCTTGCCCCACTTTCTGGGAAGAACCAAAAGACTCATCTCGTGGATCCCCTTCATGCTCATGAAGGAGGTCCACAAGGCCAGAAGCCGGCGAAGATGTCCCCCCATCGCAGTAATGGGTGAGTGCAGACCTTCATGTTGAAGGGGTCTTATCTGCGGGACTGGGGAAGCCCGCTCGAGGCTTACCAGACCAAGAATGCTCAGAACCCCCAGAGGAAGACTGGAAAGATCTGTTTCCCTTGTCTGCAGTCCCGAGGGCACGAAAAAATTTCTTATGGGCTGAGAAGGAAGGCCCATGGTTACGGGGCCCTTTCCCTTTCTTAGACTGTGGCAGGAAGGTACTCTTCCCCCCTGTGACACCCTTAATGAAAGGGCAGATCAATGAGCGCTTTCTTAGAGGCTTGGTCTGCCATCCAGTTCTTAAGTCACAGCACGCGTCTAACCACTACCGCTGAAACAGAAAGTTTTGACAGCATGGGAGTCGCATCCAAAGATGCATCACATACAAACATTAGTCCTTGGACCAACTGGTCCGCAAGATCAACATAAGCAGCAGGAACCTGCTCATTCCCCAGACCTTGGCACAAAAGCTTGTCCCATTCAGTCAATGTCTGAGACACCAGGGCCGAAGCTAGGATCGGTCGCATTGCCGAACCTGCCATAGTGAACATGCTACGTGCCACAGACTCCGCTTTCCTATCGGCCGGGACTTTAAAGGACAGAGAATCCTCTACTGGAATCATGGTTGCTTTATTCAACCTGGAAACAGGAGGGTCCACCACTGGTGGACTGGGCCACATTTTTATAAGCGATTCCTCAAAGGGGTAACGTACTGCAAAAGGTTCGGAGACCACATATGGTGACTTTGGTTGTTCCCATTCTTTATAGGTAAACCTATCAAAATAAGGCAGATAAGGAAATACCTTTGGTGTACGAGGTGACTTAAGTGTACCAAAAGCCCCAGCCACGTCTGTGGCCACACCAGCCGCATCCTCCATCCTCTCACACACCGTACTAATAAGTGCGTCTACCAGCGCTTTTTCACTCGCTGCTGTGAATGTGGGGGATTCATCCTCACTATCAGATGGGGCCCCAGCGGCATCAGGCTCAGAACCGGATGAGACAGACTGAGCAGGGGAAGACGGGGGACGCTTCCTCCTGGGCCCTTGCCCACATGCTACTTCCACCCGGGATACAAATGACTCTAGGACCGCCGCCAGCGCAACCATGAGAAGCTGGGGTTATGAGGGACCGGCCCCCTACATGAGGGGGTCAGTGGGGGAGATGTGACCCTAAGGCTCCATCAGTAAAAGGGAAGACCCTGTAATACAAAAGATCTTTTGGCACTACTAAGGGATCCCCCAATGCTCAGGGTACCTGTCAGCAGGGAGAGAGATCACAAGGACCCCACCACCGGAGGAGTGCCGCCATTCAGACACAGCAAAACCATGGACGCCATCCCACTTCATATATCCCAGGCAGGAAGAGGAGAAAGAGGAAGAGGAGGAGCCCCAGCATCTCCACAAGGCTTCAGTCCCCCAGCGTCTCAGTAGACCAATGAAAAATGGCCGCCGTGACATCATCAAGCTACATAAACATGGCCGCCAGCCATGATGTCATCAGACTTCTCCAAGATGGCTGCTGGTCATTTGACATGCTGAAGCATGCTACCAGGATCCTCTCTGCTGCTCTCTCTGCAAGGGGACCCACAAAGTACTGTACCCCACTAGGCAGGATGAACACCTAGGAGGACTCCACCAGGGCAGGACACACACTCAAGCCCCTGACAGAGGGGATAATGAGGAAGGAGACCCCCCCAGTGTCTCTGCCTGTCCTGGGACCACACTAGTTCATGGGGGGAAGGGGGGTAGAGTCCAGCTCAACTGAGGGACTTTAGGATGGGAGGATGGAGCCTGCAGGCAGGCCCAACCATCCCTGGAAGGTACCCGCGTCCATCCCAAACCACCCAAAAGGAGGAGGGGGTGGACTGTACTTACTCCTTCCACGGCTGCGGGTATCGCTCCAGACAGGACCCTCGCCACCGAAGTGGGGGGTGTGGCCAGATGGATGCTGCGACTCGGACCAGAGCCCGGTCATACGCGACCCTGCGAGACGATTAACTCGCGGGCCAGCCTCCATCCGTTGAGGCTGTGTCGTGGCGCATAGCTGTGGTCTGCACACGCTGCTGGCTGGACTGGGGAGACCACTAGATCTAGATTATCCAGCCCATTGCCTAGCCCGGCAGTTGATTGTAGCTCTCCCAGGAGATGCACGGAAGGAAGAAAAAATAAAAAATTGCTAGGACCCAAAATATCCCAGCAAGGAGCTAGGTCCTTACTCCTGATTAGACAGAAAAAACGGAGTACCTGGAGCAGGGAGGGTGTTATATAGGGACTGAGGACGGCCCATGGGGCGTAGGCAAGTTTTATGCCTACTCCTGCAGAGGAGATATAACCAACTGGTCAAGATTAACAAGGCTCTATGTTCGTCGTTGAACTAAGGAGAAAAAAAATACAAATAAATGTGGAGGTTATCCCACAATCCATACAAGACCCTTATATGCAGTCTGGCTGGCCAGGAACGAGAGGGACAGTGAGCCCCCCACCCTTCTGAAGTATACCAGGTCACATGCCCTCATCATTGGGAGGGTACCTTGCCAGGACAGCCCTCTGGCAAGACACCTTGTCCGGCTGATTAGGAGGACAATGCCTTATCCCCACATCCATTGGCTGATGGACGTGGGGGTCTGTGTAGGGAGGCTTATCAGAATGTGGAAGCCCCCTTAACATGAGAAGGCCCCAGATAACTGCCCCCCCCATGTGAATGAGTGAAGGGTATATAGTACCCCTTGCTATTCATTCACAAAAATAAGTAAATATACACACAGTCACTGTAAAAAAAAGTCCTCTGCAAATGTAGCGGTGCCCCCGTAGGAGCTGCTGAGTAATGTGGTCTGTCTTTCAGCCTGCCCAGCCAGGCACACACTTCTTCACTCCTCAGAGACAAGAAAGTAGTCCTTGGATTTTGTTTTGTTTTATTGAGGGGATATTAAACTTGGATAGGAATGGGAACTTGTGAGATGCCCAGTTGATCAAAACATTGGAACTTTGGACTATATATACATCCTGTATATACATCACTCCATACCCCTCCTGCACATCGCATCCTGTCAGGAAGATCGCCAGTGCAGCTCTTCTCAGGAAAGGCCTGTTAGAGGAATTACCATGCATATTGGTGTCCAATGGCGCAGGTGTGCTCGGGAGCGAGTCCCGGCGCCAAACAAGCCATTTTATCCTTGGTGGTGCACAAAATGGGTGCTGTCTGATCTACAGCGTTACCCGTGATAATTTGTCACCTGCTATCTGTTCCTGACCTGTCATCCGACCCGGCTTGTCCTGACACCTCTGCTATATGCCTGCACCTGACCCCAGCTCGTCCTGACTAGATATGGCTCCCTCTGGCTGAAATAGACTTTTCACACACAGTTTGAAGATGATTTTACAACACTGATATGGCTCCCTCCGGCGGAAATAGACTTTTCACACACAGTTTGAAGATGATTTCACAACACTGATATGGCTCCCTCCGGCTGAAATAGACTTTTCACATACAGTTTGAAGATGATTTTTGAACACTGATATGGCTCCCTCCGGCTGAAATAGATTTTTCACACACAGTTTGAAGATGATTTTACAACACTGATATGGCTCCCTCCAGCTGAAATAGACTTTTCACACACAGTTTGAAGATGATTTCACAACACTGATATGGCTCCCTCCGGCTGAAATAGACTTTTCACACACAGTTTGAAGATGATTTTAGAACACTAATATGGCTCCCTGCGGCTGAAATAGGCTTTTCCCACACACTTTGAAGATGGTCCACATCCACCCCCATTTTTGATTTTTTTATGTGATTTTTGAAAAAATTATTTTAAGTTATTTCCTTTTCCCCATTTCTTTGTAGGGCACTTGTCCAACCCTTACCCCCATTTTCCTTCCTTTTGCAGACCCCTAGGACTTTCCAGGACTTTGTTACAGCCATTTTTGTGCCTAAAAGTTCGGGTCCCCATTCATTTCAATGGGGTTCGGGGTCCATGTCAAAGTTCGGGTCCAGTCCGGACCCGAACCCGGACTTTGTCCCGAAGTTCGGCCGAACCAGCCGAACCCGAACTTCCAGAGGTTCGATAAACTCTAGTCCTGACCACTCTTCTGCCTGCTCCTCTGTACCTCGCTGCCAGCCCGTTGCTGAACCTGCCTGTACCTGACTCTTCTCTAATGCCTGTGTCTATTGAGCTCAGCTCACATGCACTGCTTCTACCTAGCTGCACCTTCTGCTCCCGCAGGCCAGCTACATCTCCAGCACTCCTGTTGACCACCTGCTGGCGGACGCCATTGGACTACCACAGGCACTCATTCCTCACCGGGCTCTTGTGGCCGCTGTCTCACTCCCAGCGGTCCCTCAAACTGGAGTCCTAGGAGAGGCCACTCCCTGCCATCAGGCTCACTATCTGATACGTAACAGTATCAGACAGCCATGCCTGAGTCTGTAAAGGGGGCTCTGGCCTACATGAAGTCAGCCAGCACCTCATGGACCTCACAAAGGCCATGAGGGCCCTACAGGGAAAACATGCCCTTCTCAATGAGCAAGTACTGACCTCCACTCCTGTCTGTGCACCCACAACCAGTGTTGATCCCGCCAGAGTGATGCCTGCTCCAGAACCCCAGGTGCCAACCCCTGAGAGATTCTCTGGAGATCAGACTAAGTATAGAGCCTTCCTTAATGCCTGCCAGCTCTATTTTTCACTCCAGCCACAGACTTTCCGATGGGAGAATACCAAGGTGGGGTTTGTCATGTCCCTGCTGCGGGGCAAACCCCAAATCTGGGCTCATCACCTGCTGGATGCTTGGCTGGATACTCTGTCCTCATTCTTCCAGGCGATGTCGCAGTTGTATGATGACCTCCAACGGCCCACTAAATCTGAATCCGCTCTCCTCACACTCCGGCAAGACGGCAGAGCTGTCGAGGACTATGTAACTGACTTTAGGCGATGGAGTGCAGATAGCAGCTGGAACAAGCTGCCTTACGGCATCAGTTTCGCCTGTGTCTGTAGGAATGCCTCAAGCACGAATTAGCCTGTGTAGGAGTCCCGAGTTCCTTGGAAGATCTGATCCAGCTGTCCATACAGATTGATCACCGTCTGTGTGAACGCTGGCGGGAGAAACCAGCACTACCTTCCCGACCTGTCCGGGCACTGCTTAAGTCCGCCTCTCGGCCATCCATTTCCCCCTGAAGAACATTCACGCCAGCTCCAAGGCAGCCTCTGCCTCTATTGTGGGGAAGCCGGTCATTATGTGCACAGTTGCCCAGCTAAAACATCAAAAGGGGCTCTTCGGCTCCTCAATGGGACAGACACTGCTGCTGGCCAAACCGTCCCACTTAGCCCTTCCTGTCTCCTTTCAACTACCCGGAAGAACAGTATCTGTTTCATTGTCCTGCACTTTGCAGCTAAACACGGGATTCCCCTCCATTCCAAGAAACATGGATTTTTGGTGTTCTTGGTAGAGTTGAGCGAACCCGGACTGTAAAGTTCGGTTGCGTACTGGACTTTGGGGTGTCTGTGCCCCGAACCTGGACATTTGCAAAAAAGTCCGGGTTCGTTATTCGGGTATTTTGCCCGCCTTTTCTATAGCTGCAGGGCCGCCAATCAACAAGCATTTTACTCGTTTGCCCATAGAAGCCATCACAGCCATGTCTACTAATGGCATGGCTGTGATTGGCCAGTGCATCATGTGACCCAGCCTCTATATGAGCTGGAGTCACGTATGCCGAGTGTCACATCGTCTCAGACTAGTGTAGGGAGAGCATGCTGCCGGCACTGTGAGGGAAAGATTGCAGATCTAATATCATCTCATCCTGCATTACAGACAGATTCCTGGCGGTGCTGTGAGGTCAAAGCTTAGCGTTCTAAAACAATCTGATACTGGACTAGGTACAGTTTACTATTGATGTGAGGGATAGATTACTGATCTAATATTATCTCATCCTCCATTACAGAGAGGTCCCAGGCGGTGTTGTAAGGGGAAAGCTTAGCGTACTAAAACGATCCGATACTGGACTAGGTACAGTTTACTATTGCTGTGAGGGATAGATTACTGATCTAATATCATCTCATCTTGTATTACAGAAAGGTTCCTGGTGGTGCTGTGAGGGGAAAGCTTAGCATTCTAAAACCATCTGATACTGGATTAGGTACAATTTACTGGTGCTGTGAGGGACAGATTAGTGTTCTAAAACCATCTCCTAGTGCTATAGGGAGAGGTTCCTGCTGGTGCTGTGAGGGGCAGATTATTGTTCTAAAATCATTCATCACATACTGCTAGAGGTAGAGGTCCCTGCTGGTGCTGGGGGGGGACAGATTATTGTTCTAAAATCATCACATACTGCTAGGGGGAGAGGTTCCTGCTGGTGCTGTGAGGGACAGATTATTGTTCTAAAATCATCTCCAAGTTCTATAGGGAGAGGTTCCTGCTGGTGCTGTGAGGGACAGATTATTGTTCTAAAATCATCACATACTGCTAGAGAGAGAGGTTCCTGCTGGTGCTGTAAGGGACAGATTATTGTTCTAATATCATCACATACTGCTAGAGGTAGAGGTTCCTGCTGGAGCTGTAAGAGAGAGATTATTGTTCTAAAATCATCACATACTGCTATAGGGAGAGGTTCCTGCTGGTGCTGTGAGGGACAGATTATTGTTCTAAAATCATCTCCTAGTTCTATAGGGAGAGGTTCCTGCTGGTGCTGTGAGGGACAGATTATTGTTCTAAAATCATCTCCTAGTTCTATAGGGGGAGGTTCCTTCTGATGCTGTAAGGGACAGATTATTGTTCTAAAATAACATACTGCTAGAGGGAGAGGTTCCTGATGGTGCTGTGAGGGACAGATTATTGTTCTAAAATCATCACATACTTCTAGAGGGAGAGGTTCCTGCTGGTGCTGTGAGGAACAGATTATTGTTCTGAAATCATCTCCTAGTGCTATAGGGAGAGGCTCCGCCTGATTAGGAGGACAATGCCTTATCCCCACATCCATTGGCTGATGGACGTGGGAGTCTGTGTAGGGAGGCTTATCAGAATGTGGAAGCCCCCTTAACATGAGAAGGCCCCAGATAACTCCCCCCCCCATATGAATGAGTGAAGGGTATATAATACCCCTTGTTATTCATTCACAAAATTCATAAGTAAATATAGACACAGTCACGGTAAAAAAAAGTCCTTTATAAATGTAGCGGTACCCCCGTAGGAGCTGCTGAGTAATGTGGTCTGTCTTTCACCCTACCCAGCCAGGCACACACTTCTTCACTCCTCATAGACAAGAAAGTAGTCCTTGTATTTTGTTTTGTTTTATTGAGGGGATATTAAACTTGGATAGGGATGGGAACTTATGAGATGCCCAGTTGATCAAAACATTGGAACTTTGGACTTTATATACATCCTGTATATACATCACTCCATACCCCTCCTGCACATCACATCCTGTCATGAAGATCGCCAGTGCAGCTCTTCTCAGGAAAGGCCTGTTAGAGGAATTACCATGCATATTGGTGTGCAATGGCGCAGCTGTGCTCGGGAGCGAGTCCCAGCGCCAAACAAGCCATTTAAACCTTGGTGGTGCACAAAATGGGTGCTGTCTGATCTACAGCGTTACCCATGATAATCTGTTACCTGCTGTCATCCGACCCGGCTTTCCCTGACACCTCTGCTATCTGCCTGCACCTGACCCCAGCTGGTCCTGACCACTCTTCTGCCTGCTCCTCTATACCTCGCTGCCAACCCATTGCTGAACCTGCCTGTACCTGACTCTTCTCTAATGCCTGTGTCCATTGAGCTCAGCTCACCTGCACTGCTTCTACCTAGCTGCACCTTCTGCTCCCGCAGGCCAGCTACGTCTCCAGCACTCCTGTTGACCACCTGCTGGCGGACGCCATTGGCCTACCACAGGCACTCATTCCTCACCGGGCTCTTGTGGCTGCTGTCTCACTCCCAGCGGTCCCTCAAACTGGAGTCCTAGGAGAGGCCACTCCCTGCCATCAGGCTCACTATCTGATATGTAACAGTATCAGACAGCCATGCCTGAGTATGCAAAGGGGGCTCTGGCCTACATGAAGTCAGCCAGCACCTCATGGACCTCACAAAGGCCATGAGGGCCCTACAGGGAAAACATGCCCTTCTCAATGAGCAAGTACTGACCTCCACTCCTGTCTGTGCACCCACAGCCAGTGTTGATCCTGCCACAGTGATGGCTGCTCCAGAACCCCGGGTGCCAACCCCTGAGAGATTTTCCGGAGATCAGACTAAGTATAGAGCCTTCCTTAATGCCTGCCAGCTCTATTTTTCACTCCAGCCACAGACTTTCCGATGGGAGAATACCAAGATGGGGTTTTTCATGTCCCTGCTACGGGGCAAACCCCAAGTCTGGGCACATCACCTGCTGGATGCTCGGCTGGATACTCTGTCCTCTTTCTTCCAGGCGATGTCGCAGTTGTATGATGACCTCCAATGGTCCACTAAAGCTGAATCCGCTCTCCCGGCAAGACGGCAGAGCTGTCGAGGACTATGTAACTGACTTTAGGCAATGGAGTGCAGATACCAGCTGGAACAAGCTGCCTTAGGGCTGTGAGGGACAGAACATTGTTCTAAAATCATCGCCTAGTTCTATAGGGAGAGGTTCCTGCTGGTGCTGTAAGAAACAGATTATTGTTCTAAAATCATCTCATACTGCTATAGGGAGAGGTTCCTGCTGGCGCTGTGAGGGACAGATTATTGTTCTAAAATCATCTCCTAGTGCTATAGGGAGAGGTTCCTGCTGGTGCTGTAAGAGACAGATTATTGTTCTAAAATCATCTCCTAGTTCTATAGGGAGAGGTTCCTGCTGGTGCTGTGAGGGACAGATTATTGTTCTCAAATCATCACATACTGCTAGAGGGAGAGGTTCCTGCTGGTGCTGTAAGGGACAGATTATTGTTCTAAAATCATCACATACTGCTAGAGGGAGAGGTTCCTGCTGGTGCTGTAAGGGACAGATTACTGTTCTAATATTATCTCCTAGTTCTATAGGGAGAGGTTCCTACTGGTGCTGTGAGGGACAGATTATTGTACTAAAATCATCTCCTAGTTTTATAGGGGGAGGTTCCTGCTGGTGCTGTGAGGGACAGATTATTGTTCTCAAATCATCACATACTGCTAGAGGGAGAGGTTCCTGCTGGTGCTGTAAGGGACACATTATTGTTCTAAAATCATTACATACTGCTAGAGGGAGAGGTTCCTGCTTGTTCTGTGAGGGACAGATTATTGTTCTCAAATCATCACATACTGCTAGATAGAGCGGTTCCTGCTGGTGCTGTGAGGGACAGATTATTGTTCTGAAATCATCTCTTACTGCTATAGGGAGAGGTTCCTGCTGGTGCTGTAAGGGACAGATTATTGTTCTAAAATCATCACATACTGCTATAGGGAGAGGTTCCTGCTGGTGCTGCGAGGTACAGATTATTGTTCTAAAATCATCACATACTGCTAGAGGGAGAGGTTCCTGCTGGTGCTGTAAGGGACAGATTATTGTTCTGAAATCATCTCTTAGTGCTATAGGGAGAGGTTCCTGCTGGTGCTATAAGGGACAGATTATTGTTCTCAAATCATCACATACTGCTAGAGGGAGAGGTTTCTGCTGGTGCTGTGAGGGACAGATTATTGTTCTGAAATCATCTCCTATTGCTATAGGGAGAGGTTCCTGCTTGTGCTGTAAGGGACAGATTATTGTTCTGAAATCATCTCTTAGTGCTATAGGGAGAGGTTCCTGCTGGTGCTATAAGGGACAGATTATTGTTCTCAAATCATCACATACTGCTAGAGGGAGAGGTTCCTGCTGGTGCTGTGAGGGACAGATTATTGTTCTGAAATCATCTCCTATTGCTATAGGGAGAGGTTCCTGCTTGTGCTGTAAGGGACAGATTATTGTTCTAGAATCATCACATGCTGCTAGAGGGAGAGGTTCCTGCTGGTGCTGTGAGGGACAGATTATTGTTCTCAAATCATCTCCTAATTCTATAGGGAGAGGTTCCTGCTGGTGCTGCGAGGGACAGATTATTGTTCTAAAATCATCACATAATGCTAGAGGGAGAGGTTCCTGCTGGTGCTGTAAGGGACAGATTATTGTTCCAATATTATCTCCTAGTTCTATAGGGAGAGGTTCCTACTGGTGCTGTGAGGGACAGATTATTGTACTAAAATCATCTCCTAGTTCTATAGGGGGAGGTTCCTGCTGGTGCTGTAAGGGACAGATTATTGTTCTAAAATCATTACATACTGCTAGAGGGAGAGGTTCCTGCTGGTTCTGTGAGGGACAGATTATTGTTCTCAAATCATCACATTCTGCTAGATGTGGAGGTTCCTGCTGGTGCTGTGAGGGACAGATTATTGTTCTGAAATCATCTCTTACTGCTATAGGGAGAGGTTCCTGCTGGTGCTGTAAGGGACAGATTATTGTTCTAAAATCATCACATACTGCTATAGGGAGAGGTTCCTGTTGGTGCTGTGAGATACAGATTATTGTTCTAAAATCATCACATACTGCTAGAGGGAGAGGTTCCTGCTGGTGCTGTAAGGGACAGATTATTGTTCTGAAATCATCTCTTAGTGCTATAGGGAGAGGTTCCTGCTGGTGCTATAAGGGACAGATTATTGTTCTCAAATCATCACATACTGCTAGAGGGAGAGGTTCCTGCTGGTGCTGTGAGGGACAGATTATTGTTCTGAAATCATCTCCTATTGCTATAGGCAGAGATTCCTGCTTGTGCTGTAAGGGACATATTATTGTTCTAGAATCATCACATACTGCTAGAGGGGGAGGTTCCTGCTAGTGCTGTGAGGGACAGATTATTGTTCTCAAATCATCTCCTAATTCTATAGGGAGATGTTCCTGCTGGTGCTGCAAGGGACAGATTATTGTTCTAAAATCATCACATACTGCTAGAGGGAGAGGTTCCTGCTGGTGCTGTAAGGGACAGATTATTGTTCTAAAATCATTACATACTGCTAGAGGGAGAGGTTCCTGCTGGTTCTGTGAGGGACAGATTATTGTTCTCAAATCATCACATACTGCTAGATAGAGAGGTTCCTGCTGGTGCTGTGAGGGACAGATTATTGTTCTGAAATCATCTCTTACTGCTATAGGGAGAGGTTCCTGCTGGTGCTGTAAGGGACAGATTATTGTTCTAAAATCATCACATACTGCTATAGGGAGAGGTTCCTGCTGGTGCTGCGAGGTACAGATTATTGTTCTAAAATCATCACCTAGTTCTATAGTGAGAGGTTCCTGCTGATGCTGTGAGGGACAGATTATTGTTCTCAAATCATCACATACTGTTAGAGGGAGAGGTTCCTGCTTTTGCTGTAAGGGACAGATTATTGTTCTAAAATCATCATATACTGCTAGAGGGAGAGGTTCCTGCTGGTGCTGTGAGGGACAGATTATTGTTCTCAAATCATCACATACTGCTAGAGGGAGAGGTTCCTGCTGGTGCTGTGAGGGACAGATTATTGTTCTAAAATCATCACATACTGCTAGAGGGAGAGGTTCCTGCTGGTGCTGTAAGGGACAGATTATTGTTCTAAAATCATTGATACGATCAGATATGAAATAAACGAAGGTCCAGATCTCTGCATTCATTCTGACAAGGTTTACTGAGATATCAATTCTGTGCACACAGGATCACATTGTAAGGTGTGTGATCCGGGTTACAGGAAATCACAGAGCTTTTATGCTAAAAGTTACAACGGCAAGTCAATGTAGGGCACAGGCCCAAATTTAAGACAAACAAGATATTGTGAAATAATTGTATAACCATTACTTGTCATTTTGACCATAATACATCATAATGTGTCAAACTATAGTAATTAATAAAACATGTGGTTAGGGGGATTTTGGACATAATATATCTGTTTCTAAGAAATGATCTCAACAAACAAAGATGTTCAGCCAAATCCATATTGGCCCTAACTAGAGGTTACTGTGACATTTATACAGGATACAAGTTGAATCTGCTGATTTAATGTATAATGGACTCAGAACATTTTAACTAAGAATAAAGTTCATTTTATGCAGAAACAGCTGTTTCACAGGAGGAACTCCACTTTGATAATCTTTGCTGTAGAAACATCATTCTGACTCCATTTTAGTTCTGCTCCTCACAGTCCCGCCTTTAATGTTCGAGCCGTTATACATCAGGCTTCCTCAAAGTCTTTAGGATGATTTTCAGGTAAGCAAGCAACCATCTCATATGCAGTCATCACACAGGCCCTTGCCCTTTCCCTTCGGGGCTCAAAAGGATGAGTATTAGTACAAGCATTTGTAATTATTTTCAAGCAACATTTAAACAAAGCAGGTGAACACTTAACTAAGAGAATAATAAACACAATGAACCCAATGATATATAGGATTCCATGTATTATACCAGAAAACCAACCTCCAATTCCTGAAAACCAGTTGAGCGGATTGAGCCATGAGAGCCAAGCTCTCCCAGCTTCCATCAACCCAAGCAGTTTCAGTATGTTCTTTGTGAAAATCTAACTTTAATTTCTGCACTCTGTCTATATGAGAAATGATAGCATCTTCAGCTCTTGTATCATTTCCAATATAATTGCAGCAAGCAGTTCCCACTATGGTACACATTCCTCCTTGACTAGCAGTGAGATAATCCAGCACCAGCCGGTGCTGCAGAACCTCTTTCTTAATCATTTTTATCTCTGTAGCTAGTAGGACAAAGTTTTTGTCATAGAGGGCAGTAATATTATCCATGAGTTCAGCTAGATCAATGATGAAACTGAAAGCTTTCTTAATACAGCATCGGTTAACCCAGGGTATGGAAAATAATGGCTTAATAGCGTTGTCTTGAGATTCTACACCCTCAATTCCGTTGCTCTCTTCGGATTCTGCTATCACCATGCTCTCATTTGTTTCATCATTTTCACCCGCCTTTTGTCCCTCCTGTGGATCGCTATCAGTCTCATCACCCTCACTGGTCTGAGTATCCTCTTCTATGCCAGTGTTGGATTGATCAGACAAATCTCTTCTAGGTAATATATGGGAAGGGACTTTATGCAACTGAGTTGCCTTAACCACTCCAGGTCCGCGCTATTGCCGAAGTACGGCTCCAGCGCGGACCTGAAATGCCGGGAGGACGTCCATGGACGGCCTCCACTGCGCATGCTCCAGGCACGCCCCCTGGTGGCAGCGGCGGCGCGCGCGCCGCATGCTGCGCGAGCGTGCCTGCGGGTCGGGCGGACTCGATGTCGTCCGAGACCCGCCGATCACTTTTAGGAGCCTCAGAACGGGGAACCGCCGTTGTAAACACGGCGGTTCCCCGTTCTGCGACAGGGGACATAGCAGATCTACTGATCCCTGTCACTGGGATCAGTTAGATCTGTTATGTCCCGGCCAGCCCTGCCCCCCCTTAGAACACACCCAGGGAACTTTGTTAACCCCTTCACTGCCCCCTGCAGGTTAACCCCTTCACTGCCAATGACATTTATACAGTAATCAGTGGACATTTAAATTTCTGATCGCTGAATAAATGTCATTGTCCCAAAAATGTGTAAAAAATGTCCGACATGTCTGCCCCAATATCGCAGTCCCGATAAAAATCGCAGATCGCCGCCATTACTAGTAAAAAAAAAAAAAAAAAAACCGCCATAAATCAATTCCCAGTTTGTAGACGCGATAACTTTTGCGCAAACCAATCAATATACGCCGATTGCGATTTTTTTTTTTAACAAAAATATGTAGAAGAATATATATCCGTCCCGACCGGCCCTGTATTGTCTAGATTGACTAGGGTCACTGTCCCTAGTCATCTAGACGATACAGGGGACAGCGTCTTG
>BLSH010406073.1:183140-198830 GCA_018402905.1 Glandirana rugosa
GACCTTCTGTTCCGACTGCTAAACCTTTTAGCAGACTCCCTTACCGAACTCCTGCATAAACCAGCACTCTAGGAATGACACTGGGTCAGAACCCTCCACCCGCTCAGGCAATCCCACAAGGCGCAAATTGTTCCTTCTCAGACGATTTTCCAAATCGTCAGCCTTGTCTTCCAGGGACTTGATTTTAGCGCCATGCGTTTTAACTGCAGGCAGGAGGGGGTTAACATTATCCTCCAAATCACTGATGCGCCTTTCAGTCTCTGAGACCCTGTCCCGAATCTTATGCATGTCCTGGCGCATAATAGTAATGTCTAATTTCAACTCCGCTACCTTCCCCATCAGGTCAGAGTGATTTACCTTAATAGTTTTTAGTACATCCATCAGGGTAGGTTCTTCCTCCATGTCCTCATCGCTGGGAGAAGTCTGTGACAGCAACTCCTGCGGAGCCCCAGCTCCCGGGGAGGGAGGCAGAGAAGGGGGGAGTTCAGGGTCTTCTCCAAACAGCTCCGGCGTGGATGCCAAGGAGGGGAGCGGGGCGGTGGAGCGGCGGCCATCTTGGCCCACAAGGCCTGAACGAGTGGTGATATTCATTGCGGCTGGAGGCTGCTTCTTTCTCCTCTTTCCCATCAACTATCGCCTCACAGAGCAGGGGGAAGCTGTACAGCAACCAGGCAGAGGTGGATTGAGGCTTCACAGGGTACAGGCACGCAGGATTGCAAAGGATTATGCAGAGGAGATCTGGAGCTGCTGAAAAACACGTCCGATCACATGCTGCTTCAGGCCACGCCCATCTAATCAAATCTTTTTCAATCAAACTCTGAAATTTGTCCATTTCAGAACAGCGTGCAGCAATCGGATAAAAATCAGACATATTCCCACTAGTCAGACTATCTGGCAATATCCCCTTATTATCGCCGTTGTCCAAACATCCTTCCCACATTAAGGTGTCCGTTTATAAAGCAGTGTAAAAAATCCACTGCTGACTTCTCCGGCATTCACAGAGGAGATCGTTCTCCCCTGTGTGCCTGCTTATTAAGGTGTGTAGATCACTTCACAGTTTGTGAAGTGAAGTGATCTACAAACGCTTTAAACTGTGGAGAACGCCCTGATCTCGTGAGACATTAAGAGATTACGGCCCCAAAATTCACAGAAACTCAGAGATGTCCATTTATTAAGCAGTGATAAATTATCACTGCTCAGTAACGGACATTCTCGGAGGAGGCCGCCCAAACATTAAATAAAATTATTAGCCCCCCTACACTATATATGAGTATATTAACACATACACACCTTATATACACCTATATATACACATACATTATATGTACACGTATATACACACATACATCATATACATGCATGTGCATATATACACATATACAGGGCAGGGGGACATGGCTAATGTGTTGGGGGGTTTGAACGAGGCAGGAGGAAGTCTCTAATCTTTCTCCTTCCTCGGGATTCCCTCTTCACCCCCCCAATTCTCCACCTCTGAGCTGGTGAATCGGGGAGGGTGAATTCTGACCGAGATCCCCAGTGAAGTGCGGAGATCACCGCTTTATAAACTGACCGTTTCTGTGTTAGTGAATGACAGTTGGAGATGTGCAGAGATAATCAGTGAAGAACAGCTTCTCTCCCCATTATCTCTGCTTTATAAACCGAAAATGAGCTGCGATCAGCAGTGATCCTTGGTATCACGGCTGATCACAGTTTTATAAAAGGACACCTAAATCATTCAAATCAGTAATGGCACACTGTTCCCTGAACAACAAATCTTGTTCCACACCTTCAATACTAGGACCCTCCAACACAACATCTTTCTCCTGAGACTCATTAGAAAAATAATGTTTTTTTATCGATAGATTTCTAACGAATTTATTCACATCTAAAATAGTCTCAAAAACATTGAAGTGCCTAGAGGGACAAAAATTGAGTCCCCTGGATAATAATAAAGTCTCTTCGGTTGTAAGTGGCCTCTGGGAAAGATTTAGGACATTGACAGTACCTGTTAGGGCTTGCGAGTCTGTGTCCATGTCGGGTATCCATTGATACCACTCTTTCCTTCTTCGTTTCCTCCCCCGTCTTGTCTTTTTGTGTCCTGGGACTTCTTCTTGTGTGGTTTTCGTTTTCTTGGCCAGTTTTTTTGGGCCATAGGTGTACTGGCTCCTGACGGTTGTTTAGTAGGCATGGACTCTTGTGCTCCAGCTTGATCAGAATCCGATGTAACAGCTAAATCCTCAGCGTATTCAGCCTCAATGTCTGAGAAGCTCACATGTCTGTTAGATGAAAAACTCCTGTGTTGGCCACGTCTCCATACATAAACCATATTAGTATCATAGTCCAATTTATCTCTGAACATTTTTTCTTTTTTATTTCCAATGATGTCTTTCTCAAGTTGATTCAATCTTTCATTAAGTATTTTGTCCAAGTCTTTAAACTCAGCCATATCCTGTAGCGGTTTTATATCATCCTGAAGGCTGGAAATCTTTAGCTGGAGTGCCTCCATTTCCTTGCTTTTTGAAGTGATGATGATATTCATAAGGCTCATGGAACAAGTGGACAATGTGTCAGTCCATTTTTTCTTTAGGTCCTCATCAAAAAGTTCAAATGTAGGGAACTTTTTTATACATAAGCCCCTAGGTACACGTTCCAGAGCCACATACTCAGACAAAGTGCAAGATTCCCAATAGGCTCTTATCTCTTTGCTCATGGCCTTCTCCAATCTTCTAAACAGGAGTCTAATGGAACCAGTATTGCCCTCTGCACCCTTAATCAAGGTGCTCCGGGCATCCATTCTAAATGGATTATCCGCCAGTTGTCTGAAGGTACGGCTGGCCCCCTGTATGTGTTGGCTGTTAAACATGTATAAATCAAACGAAGCCAGGTGCAGTCAAGCAAGTGTAGAAAGCAAAGGCTTCAATTAGGCAACAGGTGTATCTCACCGCTCCAGACTGCCCTATGGACATTCCGTACCTAGGTGCACACCTCGGCTCGCTACCGCAGCATGAGGATAAAGGAAAGATCAATAGGCACTCCAGGAGTAATGCTGGTGCTGTATTTATTTGCAAGATTCAGCCATACAGGGTACAAGACAGGTAGACGCGTTTCACTCAATCCATTTAATGTGACCAAAGAAAGATTTGTGCACATTTTTTCTTTTTTCTTTTTTTCTTTTTTCTTTTGTTTTATTATATGATATGTTATGTTAATATGTATATTTCATATATATATTTTTTTTCAATGTAGTCTTTCTTTTGGTTTTGGTTTTATATGCAGATCGTGCTTTGAGTCTGATTGTTTGATCCTTTGATCTTGTCTTTGGAGTAAGATCCTGCATATATATTATGAATTTAACTTAATATAATATATTATTATTATTTTTGTAAACCATTTTTTGTATGCATGTATATTTTTATTTTAATATGCAAAGTTTAAATCTTTCTTTGGTCACATTAAATGGATTCACAGATTTTGCGAGTAGTAATAAATTAACTCCCCAATTAGAATTGATGATGAACATCTGAGAGAGGTGGAGTTTGTTATATATATATGTTGTATTTTATGATGTCCTTTGTAATGATTAAGCTCATGTCTTGAGTGAAACGCGTCTACCTGTCTTGTACCCTGTATGACTGAATTTTGCAAATAAATACAGCACCAGCATTACTCTTGGAGTGCCGCCTATTGTTCTTTCCTTTATCCTATATACTACCCTAGCCTGTCTGTATACTGCTCTAGCCTGTGTATATATAGCCCTAGCCTGTGTATATACTTCCCTAGCCTGGCTTTATACTGCCCTAGCCTGTTTGTATACTGCCCTAGCCTGTATATATACTGCTCTAGCCTGTGTATATACTGCCCTAGCCTTTCGGTATACTGCCCTAGCCGGTCTGTATACTGCCTTAGCCTGTGTGTATACTGCTCTACCTGTGTGTATCCTGCCCTAGTCTGTGTATATACTCCCCTAGCCTATGTATATCCTGCCCTAACCTGTGTAAATACTACCCTAGCCTGTGTATATACTGCCCTAGCCTGTGTATATACCACCCTAGCCTGTGTGTATATATACCCTAGCCTGTCTGTATACTGCCCTAGCCTGTGTATATACTACCCTAGCCTGTCTGTATACTGCTTTAGCCTGTGTATGTACAGCCCTAGCCTGTGTATATACTGCCCTAGCCTGGCTGTATACTGCCCTAGCCTGTGTATATACTGCTCTAGACTGTGTATATGCTGCTCTAGCCTGTGTATATACTGCCCTATCCTTTCAGTATACTGCCCTAGCCATTGTGTATTCTGCCCTAGCATGTGTGTATACTGTCCTAGCCTGTGTGTATACTACCCTACCTGTGTATATACTGCCCTAGCCTGTGCATATACTACCCTAGCCTGTGTATATACTGCCCTAGCATGTGTATATACTGCCCTAGCCTGTTTATATACTGCCCTAGCCTGTGTATATACCACCCTAGCCTGTGTGTATATATACCCTAGCCTGTCTGTATACTGCCCTAGCCTGTGTATATACTACCCTAGCCTGTCTGTATACTGCTCTAGCCTGTGTATATACTGCCCTAGCCTATTTATATCCTGCCCTAACCCGTGTAAATACTACCCTAGCCTGTGTATATACTGCCCTATCCTGTGTACATACTGCCCTAGCCTGTGTATATACCGCCCTAACCTGTGTGTATATATACCCTAGCCTGTCTGTATACTGCCCTGGCCTATGTATATACTACCCTAGCCTGTCTGTATACTGCTCTAGCCTGTGTATATACAGGCCTAGCCTGTGCATATACTGCCCTAGCCTGGTTGTATACTGCCCTAATCTGTTTGTATACTGCCCTAGTCTGTGTAAATACTGCGCTAGCCTGTGTATATACTGCCCTAGCCTTTCAGTATACTGCCCTAACTGTTGTGTATACTGCCCTAGCCTGTGTGTTTTTACTGCCCTAGCCTGTGTGTATACTGCCCTAGCAGTTTTGTATACTGCCTTTCCTGTGTATATACTACCCTAGCCTGTGTATATACTGCCCTAGCATGTGTATATACTGCCCTAGCCTGTGTGTATATATACCCTTGCCTGTCTGTATACTGCCCTAGCCTGTATATATACTAACCTAGCCTGTCTGTATACTGCTCTAGCCTGTGTATATACTGTCCTAGCCTGTTTATATACTGCCCTAGCACTTCAGTATACTGCCCTAGCCGGTCTGTATACTGCCCTAGCCGTTGTGCATACTGCCCTAGCCTGTGTGTATACTGCTCTACCTGTGTATATCCTGCCCTAGCCTGTGTATATACTGCCCTAGCCTATGTATATCCTGCCCTAACCTGTGTAAATACTACCCTAGCCTGTGTATTTACTGCCTTAGCCTGTGTATATACCACTCTAGCCTGTGTGTATATATACCCTAGCCTGTCTGTATACTGCCCTAGCCTGTGTATATACTTCCCTAGCCTGTCTGAATACTGCTCTAGCCTGTGTATATACAGCCCTAGCCAGTGTATATACTGCCCTAGCCTGTTTGTACACTGCCCTAGCCTGTGTATATAGTACTCTAGCCTGTGTATATGCTGCTCTAGCCTGGGTATATACTGCCCTAGCCGTTGTGTATACTGCCCTAGCCTGTGTGTATACTGCCCTAACCTGTGCATATACTGCCCTAGCCTGTGCATATACTGCCCTAGCCTGTGTGTATACTGCCCTAGCCTATGTATAACCTGCCCTAACCTGTGTATATACTGCCCTAGCCTGTGTATTTACCACCTAGCCTGTGTATATACCACCTAGCTTGTGTGTATACTGCCCTAACCTGTATATATCCTACCCTAGCCTGTGTATATACTGCCCTAGCCTATGTATTTCCTGTCCTAACCTGTGTATATACTACCCTAGTCTGTGTATATACTGCCCTAGCCTGTGTATATACCACCCTGGCCTGTGTGAATACTGCCCTAGCCTGTGTATATACTGCCCTAGCCTGTGTGTATACTGTCCTAGCCTGTGTATATCCTGCCCTAACCTGTATATATACTGCCCTAGCCTGTGTGTATACTGACCTATCCTGTGTATATACTACCCTAGCCTCTGTATATACTGCCCTAGCCTGTGTATATACTGCCTTAGCCTGTGTACATACTGTACCTGGTGGACGAGTCTGACTTATGCAGGGGCCACCTCTCTTGCGGCCTTGGTTCGAGAACCCCTGGTAGTGCAGACAGGAAGCTCAAGAGCACAAGGGGGCACGAGGGTTGCACTGGGTCACTTGGTGGTAGGTGGAGGTCCACTGATGCTCATGCTAGGCAGGAGGATGGTGATGCAATCCGGTGCGGTACAGGTGGAGCAGGCGGCAGGCGGATGGTCATGTTCAGGCAAGGTCGGCAACGTGCGGGCAGCAGAGGTACAAAATGAGCAGGCAGAAGAATAGTCATAGACAGGCCAGGGGGTCAGGGCAGGCAGAAAGCAACAAAGTCCAAGTAAAGCCGGGATCACAGGTACAGGAAAGTCTCTCAGAGTAAGCACCGGGTCACAGATCACAGGAACGCTGTAGAATGGAGAGCATCTGCTGCAGGATGTTGTCTGCTTAAACAGGGCCATTTGGCGCCATCCGCGCACGGGTGCATGCAAACGCGCACAGACAGCCAGAAACGTCCGGAAACTGCTATTTTCCTAACAACCAGCCTGTGTATATACTGTACCAGCCTGCGTGTTTACTGCCCTAACCTGTGTATATACTGCCCTAGCCTGTCTGTGTACTACCCTAGCCTATCAGCAGCTGGCGTGAGGAAGCAAGCCGATGCCACGACCATTTGTCTTCAGGCCGGGGCCAGAGGCGCAGGTGTGGGTCCGCGGACCACGGCTTAAGAAATAGGTGGAGAGGCGCCACAAAAATCTCCTTCTCCACTGTATGTATACATGAGCAGGGGGTGGATTCATGGACGGAGCCAATGGGGGGGCGTCAAAATTAGGTTTCGCCTAGGTTGTCAAAAATCCTTGCACTAGCCCTGATTTGGTCGATGGGGTCATCTGGGATACTCACTGGCTTGTTTGCAATGTGAAACAGTCTAAAGGGCAGAAAGCTGTCATTTAGTGCCAGTGGTAACACTACCATTAAATTAACTGGTTCCCGACCGGCTCGTGTACATTTACTGCTGCAATGTGGCAGCGTCCCGTGATCTGCCATCTATAAACTGCGCTTGCGGCCTGCGGCCAGGGGGCGCCCGCGCGTACCCCAGCGCAGACACAGCGGTCCGATTCGCTAGAAGACCGTTCAATCTACAGGAATAGACCAATGATTTTTGGTCTATACCTGCTGATTGGTCCTGGCTACTGCAATGCCTCCCCTGTCTGTGTAATGTAAACACAGACAGGGGAAGTGATGTCACTCTCCCTCTCTCCTTCCTTTTCCAATTGAGAGAGGAGAGAGGACATCAGAAAAGTGAGTTGCACCTACAGTACACTGATACAGTACACATAGGCACACTTTCCACCCCCTGATTACCCCCCCCCCAGTTAACCCCTTCACTCCTGTCACCTCCTGTCGCTGTGTCACTGAGTGCAGTGATCAGATAATCAGTGTTAGGGTAGGTAGTAGTAGGACTAGGTAGGTATAAATAACCCCCCCTACCCCTCCTAAATACGTTTTTTGATTGCCCAGTCACCTGTGATCAGTGTATAAGTGTCACATGTGACGCTAGCTAGATAGTTTGTTTTTTTTTCCCCATCAGATTACCCACCGTATATATATATATATATATATATACACCTTTTATAGGTTTTAACCCCTGATTGCCCGGCGGTGACACCAGTTAGGTTTTAGCATGCATTAGGGTCAGCGTAAACACCAGGCAGGGCCAGTTACTTAGTTACTCTGACACGCACACACACACACATTAGAGAGGTGTTAGATATTATTGCAGTATCTGATCAGATCAATATCTGACCTGATCAGATCTATACTAGTGCTAGATTAGTATTCTAAAAAAACGTGGCGTTAGCGTGTACAGCCCAGATACCTGCTAGCACCTGTGTTTAGCCCCTCCGCCCAGCCCAGCCGACCCAAGTGTAGAATCAATAGATCGCTGACATTTACAAAACACATCACATGTATCTGCAGCGCTCGCAGAGATCATACCCGAACCTTGCGAAATCTGACAGTGATTTTGGTAGCGACTTGAAACAGGCTCTGACAACCAGGTGCGCGTGATTGCACTAATGTACCTATAAATTTAGAGCCCAACATGTCAAATCCGAGGTACACTGGTGAAGAGGCCGACACGTTTCTGAGCGTGACAGACGAGAGCGCTGGGGAAGCTCCACTGTCAGAATCAGGTTCAATATACGAACTGGTAGACAGCAGCGGCATCCTGTCAGATAGCTCTGACAACGGAGTTGTGGTCCCTGCTAAGGCCAAGGGTACCAGATCCAGTTCTGCTGTCGCTGAGGTGCAAGAACCGCAGGGCTCTCGTATGGAGCAGAGAGCCAGTACTAGTGCCGCTGCTCCTTCTGGTGACCTGTCAAGCACTAGCAGCCTTGTACATCCTGGTCATAGACAAACCAGCCCTGCAGTAACACTTGGTGACGTGGCGAGTCCCATAAGTGCAGTTCAAGCTGGTGTGGCTAGCACATGTAGTGTCCCACAGCCACGAAGACAAACACAGGCCCGCAGAGCCCATAGTGCCCTTCCTGCCGCACTTACAAACCCCGATTGGAAACCCACCACTGATGCAGTGCCCGTACCTCCCCCATTCACTGGCCAACCCGGAATTCAGGTGGAAACAGTTGACTTTAGGGCCATTGATTTTTATTCGCTGTTTTTCACCGAAGATCTCTATAGATCTATTGTGGACCAAAGCAATTTATATACTGGTCAATACATCGCCGCTAATCCCCATTTGTCACTTGCCAGAGACTGGAAACCAATTACGGTTCCAGAATTTAAGTCCTTTCTGGGCCTTACCATCCACATGGGCATACATAAAGAACCTGAGTTGCGGTCATATTGGTCCAGTGACCTAATTCATCATATACCTGTGTTCCCTGCTTGCATGGCCAGGACACGATACAAGCAGATCCTGCGGTTTATGCACTTTAGCGATAATGAACTCTCTCATCCACGGGGTGACCCTGAATAGGATCAGATCCACAAAGTTCGGCCCCTCATAAACCACTTCAACTAGCAGTTCACAGCACTTTTTATTTCCAACCAAGTTGTGTGCGTGGACGAGTCCCTGATTAAATTTTCTGGCCGTCTTGCTTTCAAACAGTACCTCCCCAGCAAGCGTGCCAGATAAGGGGTCAAGATGTATAAGCTCTCTGACAGGGCCACAGGCTACACATGTAGCTTTATGGTTTATGAGGGCAAAGATAGTCACGTGGAGCCGGAAGGATGCCCAAACTACATAGGGAGCGCTGGCAAAATTGTGTAGAGCTTGGTATCACTCTTATCCGGAAAGGGGTACCATTTGTACGTGGACAATTATTACACAAGCATGCCACTTTTTAGTCACTTGTTTGATCACCAAATTGGCGCATGTGACACCGTGCGATCTAATCGCTGGGGCTTCCCCCAATGGCTGGTAGAATCCAGACTTAGTCGGGGGGAGAGAGCCTGCTTGAGAAGTAGTAAATTGCTCGCGGTGAAGTGGAGGGATACAAAGAATGTTTTCGTTCTTTCCTCCCTTCACGCAGACACGGCTGTCCAAATTACAACAGCGACTGGTGTTGTGGAGAAACCCCTCTGTGTCCACGAATATAACCAAAATATGGGATGGGTGGACCTTAACAACCAGTTATTGGCACCATACTTAATTGCCCATAAGACCAGACGCTGGTACAAAAAAGTGTCTGTTTACTTATTCCAATTGGCTATGCTGAACGCTTATGTGATATACAGAGTGTCAGGACGGACTGAATCTCTCCTTCAATTCCAGGAAGAGATCGTCAGAGCCCTTCTGTATCCAGTTGGCTCTGCACCCCATGTTCCCAATCCAAATGCAGTGAGCCAGCTGCATGGACGGCATTTTTCACATGCCACCCCTGGTACCCCTACCAACCGAGCCCCTCAAAAAAGATGTTGTGTCTGCTGACATTGCGGATACAGGCGTGACACCCGTTTTTATTGACACTACTGTTTTGAGCAGCCTGGTCTCTGCATCGATGACTGTTTCGAGCCCTGCCATACACTAGTTGAGTGTTAGCGTAGGGAACAGCACTACACCAGAATAGGGCACACTATCACAGGGCATCCAAGATGTCACCACATTTTGAGAAACCCCCAACCTGGAACTACTGTTAAAAAAAACAAAAAAGTATCAAAAAAAAACAAAAAAGTTATAAAAACAAAAAAAAATAATAAAAGCCAAAAACAGTTGTACGTTTTTTTGTTTTTCTATCTCTATTTTCTCTCTATTCTCTTTCTATTGCTCTCTATTGTTTGTTATGCATACCTGTAATGTTTTGTTACTGTTTTTTATTTTTTTTTTGCAGGTATGTAATGCTTTTATAATGTTTTCCTGTAATGTTTTATTATTTTTTCTTCTTAGCAGGAATGTTATTATTTGTTTTTTTTACAATTGCCATGTTTATAACAGAGAAGACAAGGGTATGACATTATAAGGACACCATATAATCTGAACTAGTAGGTGGAGAGAGAAGGAGTACACTTAATGTGGGTGTAGAAGGCAATTGAGGAGTCAATGATGTAAGAATATAAGTAATTGATCAGTCAGTATTTCTCAAAGGTCAGATATTCCATTGTGGTTAAATTAAATGCATATGCGGGTGTAACATTAGGAGTGTGGCAAAGTTAAAGGTTCAACTTGTATGTTTGGTGGGTTCTGCATCTTTTCTCTGTAGTTTCGGGAATGATTCCACTCTCTTATCCTTCCTGACCTACCCCTGCGGCCAGCGCTATTGGGATACGTGTCAAGAAGGGTGAGAGCCGTGAAGGAGGGGGGGTAATATGGGGAGAGTGGGGGGCAGGAAGGGGGATGTAGGAGGTCTCTCTATCTGCGTTTTATGGTCTACGATAGTGGGTGAGGGTATTATTTGTTGGGAGACTATATTAGGTGTTTGTCATGTTTTTGTAAACATCTGAAAATTTAAAAGAGATCCATTCGGCTTAGATTTTTCTGTATTTGGTAGGTGAGTCATTGGCTATGGCAATCAGTTCTTCCATTTCGGCTATTTTCCCGATTTGTTTGTACCAGTCTGCAACGGAGTTTTGGATGTTCCCCAGTATCTGGGAATGCATAATTTGGCTGCATTAATCATGTTCATGGTGAGAGATTTACGGTATTTGGTAGTTCGAGGAGCTTGTAGATGGAATAAGAATTGTTCAGGTTTCAGAGTTAGATTTTGTGAGGTGATCTTATTGATCTGTTCACAGACTCTCTCCCAGAAGGGCACAATCTCTTTACATTCCCACCATATGTGTAAAAGGTTGCCTGGTTCTCGATTACATCACCAGCACCGATCCGATGTGTTAGGGTTGTACTTTTTAAGGATATTTGGTGTCCCGTACCAGTGTGTAAGGAGTTTGACGTTATTTTCTTGAATTGTAACATTTACCGAACCTTTGTGGGTATGCTCGTAGATTTGCTTCCATTGTCCTTCTGTTATGTTTAGCTTTAGCTTAAGGTCTCTATTCCATGCCGCACAAAATTTGTTTATGTTGTTAGGTGTATTGGTCCAAAGTAGAGAGTATATAGTGGATATTGTGTGTTGTGTGGGTCCCGTGTTAGCACAGATGTTGTCAAATGGCGATAATGGTCGTAAAAGGTTGCGAGATTTTTGGGCGTTATGTACGAAGTGTCTCATTTGGAAATATTTCCAGAAGTTTATGGACGATTCAGGCCATTTTTGTTTTAAGGTGTCCATGGGTAATATATTTCCATTAGAAGTTATGTGGAGAATTAGTATATCGGACGTATTGGGCAAATTTTTGAGGAAGTGATTGTCCAAACCTGGGGGAAAATCCGTATTGTTGAGGATTGGGGTCATGGGGCCTGGAATGTATGTTATGCCTATTGTTTTGGTGCTTCTTTTAAAACTGTCTAGCGTAGGACCTATGAGCGGATGTTCTTTGAAGGTGGCAGGCATGTATTTTGTATGGATCCATGGTGACGCCTGTAGAGGACCATCGGATACTGCTTTTTCTAATGTCATCCAGTCTTTGATTTTGTCATGTACATTCCAGTCAACTATGCGTTGTAGTTGGCAAGCCCAGTAGTAGAGTTTTAAGTCTGGGATACCAAGGCCTCCCTTGGTTTTGGGTATAGTGAGTTGACAGTGGTTAATTCTCGGTCTCTTTGTGTGCCAAAGAAATTGGGAACATATCTTTCTGAGGTTTTGGAAAAATGAAGGGGGGATTGCAATTGGGACTGTTTGGTAGATGCATAATATGCGCGGGAGTATATTCATTTTAATAATAGCCGCTCTTCCAAACCAAGAGAAGTGCGGTTTGCTCCATCTTTTAAGATCTTCTTTAATGTTGTGGAGGATAGGGAGATCATTTTTATTGAAAAGATTGGAAGTATGGTTCGTTAAGTAGATGCCTAGGTATTTAATGGCGGAGGTTTGCCACGTAAAGGGGAAGTTGTTGTTACATGCTTTCAACTTATTCGGGGGAGGGATATGTTGAGGGCTTCCAATTTGGAAAGGTTTATTTTTAGGTTGGCGATGTAGCGGAATGTGCAGAAATCTTTTAGAGTATTTGGAATTGATGTTAAGGGGTTTGTTAGAAACAAGAGGATATCGTCTGCGAATGCGGCTAATTTGTATTTTTTGTTGGCAATGTCAATTCCTTTAATGGAGTTATTGGCTCTGTTTCATCTGAGAAATGGTTCTAGTGTCAATATGAAGAGGATGGGGGAAAGGGGGCACCCTTGGCGGGTTCCATTATTGATTGGAAAGGCGTTTGATAGGAGGCCATTGACCCTTACCTTAGCTGATGGGTTAGCATAAAGGGACATGATGAGTGAGATTAATCTGGGGCCAAGCCCAAGTGCCATAAGGGTTGCTTTCAGGTAGTTCTAGGCCAGCCTATCGAACGCCTTTTCTGCATCAAGTGATACAAGAAATCCCGGAAGTTTGTTTTTAACTAGCCAGGATTGTATGTTGATTGCTTTCACTGTGTTGTCCCTGGCTTCTCGCCCTGGGACAAATCCTACTTGGTCTTTATGTATTATGCCTGTAATGAGTGGGAAAATTCTATTTGCTAGGATTTTCGCAAAAAGTTTCAGGTCGGTGTTAAGTAGGGAGATAGGGCGGTAGCTTGCTGTTTGAGTTGGGTCTTTTTCTGGCTTAGGGATGATGGTGATGTGGGCTTCTAGAAGGTTATGTGATTGACAATCCTTATTCGCTAGCTGGTTGAAGGCTCTTAGAAAAGGTTGAATTAGTAAGTCTTGGAAGGATTTATAGTAGGCCGCTGAGAAGCCATCTGGGCCTGGGCTTTTGCCCGTTTTGGTTTGTTTGAGTGCCAGTTTGACTTCATCTTCAGTAAGAGGGCCATCAATATCTTTGGCTTGTTGTTGAGATAATGGGCTGGGTGCATAGTTTTTAAGAAATTTGTTTATTATGTTTTGTATAGACTCTTTTAGGTCAGGGGGTTTAGATTCAGGCGGTAAGTTGTACAGGCCTGAGTAATATTCCAGGAATTGTTGGGCAATTTCTTCATTAGTGATAACTTTTTTCCCTTTGGGTGTAGTTATTGAACGGATAGTTGTGTTTGGTCTTTTTTCCTGCAGGGCTCTGGCAAGATATTTTCCACTTTTATTGCTATGCTCATAGAAAAGTTTCTGTGTTAGAACATACTTCCTTTTCATTTTGTGTCCTAATTCTTCTGAAAGAAGAGTGCTTGTCTGGGATAGTTCCGAGAGGGTGGTGTTGGCCCTGGTTCTTTTATGTGTTTGTTCCAAGATTTGCATTTTATTTATAAGGGAGTTTAATTTGGATTGTTTAGTACGTTTAAGAGCTGTGGCTTGGGATATTAGGAGTCCTCTTATTACACATTTGTGTGGTTTCCATTGTGTAATGGGGTTAGTTTCTGGGGTATTGTTGATTAAGAAATAATCGATTATCGCCTGTTTGATTGTGGATATATTCTCTGGGGAGGTGAGCAGGGAGGTGTCTAGGCGCCAGGTTTTTGTGGTATGTTGCTTCTCAGGGAATGGAAGAGATATGGAAATTGGGTGGTGGTCTGAAAGGAACATTGCTTCTATGGTGGCTTTGGAGAGTAATTGAAGAGCTTTTTGTGTTATCCAAAAGTAGTCAATTCTTGTGTATCGATTGTGTGGCATGGAATAGAAAGTGTAGTCTCTTTCGGTTGGGTGAAGGGCTCTCCAAGCATCATGTAGAGAGGCGGTTTGTAATTGTTTTTTAATTTGGCGTAGAGCACGGAAAGGAAGAGATGAGGATCCTGATGAAGTGTCTTCTAGAGAATTGAGGGCTACATTGAAGTCACCTCCTAGAATGAGGATGCCTTTTTGGAAGGCTATTAGTTCTGTAATGGTTTGTCTAAAGAAAGTTATTTGTGCTTTATTCGGGCTGTAAATATTGGCAATCGTGATAGGTCTGCCATAGATTGTGCCTTTAATAAAGATGAACCGATCCCCTTTGTTGCCAAGGGAGTCTGTTACTTCTAGAGGTAAATTCTTAGATAAAAGAATTGATATGCCTTTTGTCTTTGCCAATTCATTAGTTGCATGGAAGACTATTGGGAAATCTTTGTTCTTTAGTTTGGGAATGTTATTCGTACAGAAGTGGGTCTCTTGAAGTAGAAGTATGTCTGCTTTTAGGTGTTTCATGTGTGTTAGTAGTTTGTTACTCTTTTCTGGGATATTAAGACCTTTGGTGTTGAGAGATATTCGCTTAATTCGGGCAATTTTGTGGTTGTGTGAACAGAGAGAGTGGGGAGTAGTCTGGAGGAAAAGCGGGTAAGGCATAAGGGGGCAAGGGGGGAAGCGATAGATAAGTCTCTTCCTTAGGGGTTGGAAAGATACCGACTACTGTTGGAGGCCTGCTCCTCAGTACGTTTTTATCTCTGTCGGAATGGTACAGTCACGGTGGTGTCCGCAACTGTGTGGGGGTAGCGGCTGAACGGAGGAAGACAGTGCAGAGTTCTAACGTTCCGTTGATTCGTAATGGGATTGGAGGTGATGTATATGGTTTGCATCACCGCGGTCCATCTCTGTCTATGAGCTTATGTTATTCACAATAGTAAATTATGGGGGGCAGCAAGTTAGAGTAGGTTTAGTGTTTGAGGTGGGTTTGGACAATATGAAAGAATGTGTGACGCGTTAGTGTTGTGTGGTGATCTTTTGGTGGGTGAGAGGATGTGTAGGGTCATTAGGAATTGTTTAAGAAGTACTCCCTATATTGAGTAGACCACATTATGAGTATAAAGAGCAACTTAATATACGTGAGATAAATTGAATAAACAGTAACACTTTGTTGTAGAAATTTAGGATATGTTTATTATGTATTGTCACAGTGGGGGTCATTTACTATAGTGCTGCCGCAAAATAGCGGCAAAATTGCCGCAAAATAGCGGCAAAATTGCCGCGAATCGCGGTAATTACCACGATTCGCGGTAAATAGCGCTAAAACGGTATTCACAATAGCGCTGGGCGGTAAATAACGGCCAAAATGGAATTCACTAAAGCTCCCAGCTCACAGATAAC
>BLSH010406084.1:2938-22938 GCA_018402905.1 Glandirana rugosa
TCTTGTTCATGTCCGCTATCATCTAACCCACTGACTGTTACGGAGGTCAAGGAAGTGTAACAGAGGGAGGGTGGGAGGGAGACAATGTGAAGGAACTGGAGGCATTGTCAGTCACCCAATCTACTATCGCCTGTACTTGTTCTGGCTTCACCAATCGTTGAGGGGCATTCAGGCCTACCATATAACGGTGAAGGTTCTGTTGGCTACCTGAGGAAGGTGTTTCACTTGTGCGTGTAGCTGGCACACATCAACCACGTCCTTTCCTTCCAACAGGAGCTTCACCAACACGACCAACACCAGCAGCACCAGCATCACCAGCAGCACCATGACCACGTCCCTTATTTGATGCTCTCCTCATTGTGCCCACAAATGTACTATGTAGCCCTATTTAAGTATTTATTAATACCAATTAATACCTTCTTTTTTTTTTGAAAAACACCAATGTAGATGCACTTTTTATTTTGGTGCAAGAAATGCATCGCTCACACCAACAGCAGGAACCTCTCCCTATAGAACTAGGAGATGATTATAGAACAATAATCTGTCCCTTACATGAGCAGCAGGAACCTCTCCCTTTAGAACAAGGAGATGATTATAGAACAATAATCTGTCCCTTACAGGAGCAGCAGGAACCTATCCCTTTAGAACTAGGAGATGATTATAGAACAATAATCTGTCCCTTACAGCAACAGCTGGAACCTGGCCCTATAGAAGTAGGCGATGATTTTTGAACAATAATCTGTCCCTTACAGCAACAGCTGGAACCTCTCCCTTTAGAACTAGTAGATGATTATAGAACAATAATCTGTCCCTTACAGGAGCAGCAGGAACCTCTCCCTTTAGAACTAGGAGATGATTATAGAACATTAATCTGTCCCTTACAGCAACAGCTGGAACCTCTCCCTTTAGAACTAGGAAATGATTATAGAACAATAATATGTCCCTTACAGGAGCAACAGGAACATTTCCCTTTAGAAATAGGAGATGATTATAGAACAATAATCTGTCCCTTACAGCAACAGCTGGAACATGGCCCTATAGGAGTAGGCAATGATTTTTGAACAATAATCTGTCCCTTAAAGCAACAGCTGGAACCTGACCCTATAGGAGTAGGCGATAATTTTTGAACAATAATCTGTCCCTTACAGCAACAGCTCTAACCTCTCCCTTTAGAACTAGAAGATGATTATAGAACAATAATCTGTCCCTTACAGGAGCAGCAGGAACCTCTCCCTTTAGAACTAGGAGATGATTATAGAACAATAATCTGTCCCTTACAGCAACAGCTGGAACCTCTCCCTTTAGAACTAGGAGATGATTATAGAACAATAATCTGTCCCTTACAGGAGCAGCAGGAACCTCTCCCTTTAGAACTAGGAGATGATTATAGAACATTAATCTGTCCCTTACAGCAACAGCTGGAACCTGGCCCTATAGGAGTAGGCGATGACTTTTGAACAATAATCTGTCCCTTACAGCAACAGCAGGAACCTGACCCTATAGGAGTAGGCGATGGTTTTTGGACAATAATCTGTCCCTTACAACAACAGCTGGAACTTGACCCTATAGGAGTAGGCGATGATTTTTGAACAATAATCTGTCCCTTACAGCAACAGCTGGAACCTCTCCCTATAGGAGTAGGCAATGATTTTTGAACAATAATCTGTCCCTTACAGCAACAGCTGGAAACTCTCCCTTTAGAACTAGGAGATGATTATAGAACAATAATCTGTCCCTTACAGGAGCAGCAGGAACCTCTCCATTTAGAACTAGGAGATGATTATAGAACAATAATCTGTCCCTTACAGGAGCAGCAGGAACCTCTCCCTTTAGAACTAGGAGATGATTATAGAACATTAATCTGTCCCTTACAGCAACAACTGGAACCTCTCCCTTTAGAACTAGGAGATGATTATAGAACAATAATATGTCCCTTACAGGAGCAACAGGAACATTTCCCTTTAAAACTAGGAGATGATTATAGAACAATAATCTGTCCCTTACAGCAACAGCTGGAACCTGGCCCTATAGGAGTAGGCAAGGATTTTTGAACAATAATCTGTCCCTTAAAGCAACAGCTGGAACCTGACACTATAGGAGTAGGCGATGATTTTTGAACAATAATCTGTCCCTTACAGCAACAGCTCTAACCTCTCCTTTTAGAACTAGAAGATGATTATAGAACAATAATCTGTCCCTTACAGGAGCAGCAGGAACCTCTCCCTTTAGAACTAGGAGATGATTATAGAACAATAATCTGTCCCTTACAGCAACAGCTGGACCTCTCCCTTTAGAACTAGGAGATGATTATAGAACAATAATCTGTCCCTTACAGGAGCAGCAGGAACCTCTCCCTTTAGAACTAGGAGATGATTATAGAACAATAATCTGTCCCTTACAGCAACAGCTGGAACCTGGCCCTATAGGAGTAGGCGATGACTTTTGAACAATAATCTGTCCCTTACAGCAACAGCAGGAACCTGACCCTATAGGAGTAGGTGATGATTTTTGGACAATAATCTGTCCCTTACAGCAACAGCAGGAACCTGACCCTATAGGAGTAGGTGATGATTTTTGGACAATAATCTGTCCCTTACAGCAACAGCTGGAACCTGACCCTATAGAAGTAGGCGATGATTTTTGAACAATAATCTGTCCCTTACAGCAACAGCTTGAACCTCTCCCTATAGGAGTAGGCGATGATTTTTGAACAATAATCTGTCCCTTACAGCAACAGCTGGAACCTGACGCTATAGGAGTAGGCGATGATTTTTGAACAATAATCTGTTTCTTACAGCAACAGCTGGAACCTGAGCCTATAGAACTAGGAGATTATTTTAGAACAATAATCTGTCCCTCTAAGCAGTAGCCTCTACCTAGTGCAGTCAGATCGTTCTGTAATGCAGGGTGAGATCTGCAATCTGTCACTCAAAGCAGCAGTGTGAGAAATCTCTAATTAGTCCAGAATCAGATTGTTGTGTAATGCAGGGTGAGATCTGCAATCTGTCCCTCAGAGCAGCAGTAGTAGTAATCTCTAATTAGTCCACAATAAGATTGTTGTGTAATGCAGGATGAGATGTTATAATATCTGCAATCTGTCCCTTATAGCGCGGGCAGCTTCCTCTCCCTACACAAGTCAGAGTCTCAGAGAGCATGTGACTGCAGCACTAAGTGACTCCAGCTTATAAAGAGGCTGTGTCACATGATGCACTGGCCAATCATAGCCATGCCATTAGTAGGCATGGCTGTGATGGCTTCTAAGTGCAAACCAGTGAAATGCATGTTGATTGGCTGCCCTGCAACTACCAGAACCCAGAACCCGAACCCGAACGGTTTTTGAAATATCCGGGTTCGGGTCCGGGTCCCGGACACCCCAAAGTTCGGTACGGGCCCGAACTTTACAGTTCGGGTTCGCTCAACTCTAAAGATAAATCAAGGAACTAAAAAGGAAACGCTGCTAAATCAAAGCTTCACATGAGATTTACTGGGGAGTTGCCATCCTTAATAGGAAACATACATTGTAGCCCAAGTCCCCCTTATAGATAAAAGGATTACCATCAAAAATTTCAGCCATATGGCACAACCAGATATCAGAGGGCTCCAGCTGAGAATGGCTGCTGGTACTGAGGGGTTTATATATGTAAACCTCACCAGGGGAACCAATCCCCTGATAGAGGAAGTGCTAAGCATTTGGTGCCCTCAGCACCGCAGAGTGATGTGGTGAGGGGAGGACAAATCTGGGTGGTCCCCCAACACAGTGACATGTGGTGTAGCCCCGCCCAGAGGCAGGATGACGTCACACGCCAGTGTGGCATCGGCGTGCACTAAGCCCAGTATAGTATAGCCCCTACCCACAATCCAAGGTTAAGGAGTCCCGCATGTCAGAAAGATATCTTCCAGCATTTGCGGATGACTCCACCATGCGGATATGGCAGGGGCCTGAACGCCGGGTGGTACGTGTGTGTGTGTTTGTACATACAAATGTGTAACAGAATTTTATCTATTTCTGAATGGTATCACCCTATACCCAAAATATTATTGGATGCCTTCACCCAGGAATTTTATCTCATGATAGATGAAGCATATTACCGTAAGGTTATCCCTAAAAATACCTGGGAATTTGCATTGCTGCAGAGTTTGAAGGGGTGGGGGAGTCAGCCTCTCAGTGCTCAGACCATACGCCGCACACTGCATCAAATTGGTGTGCATGGCTGTTACCCCAGAAGGAAGCCTTTTCTAAAGATGATGCACAAGAAAGCCTGTAAACAGTTTGCTGAAGACAAGCAGACTAAGGACATGGATTACTGGAACCATGTCCTGTGGAGACCAAGATAAACTTATTTGATTCAGATGGTGTCAAGAGTGTGTGGCGGCAACCAGGTGAGGAGTACAAAGACAAGTGTGTCTTGCCTACAATCAAGCATGGTGGTGGGAGTGTCATGGTTTAGGGCTGCATGAGTATGGCGGCACTGGGGAGCTACAGTTCATTGAGAGAACCATGAATGCCAACATGTACTGTGACATACTGAAGCAGAGCATGATCCTCTCCCTTCAGAGACTGGGCCGCAGGGCAGTGTTACAACATGATAATGACCCCAAACACACCTCCACGATGACCACTGCCTTTATAAAGAAGCTGAGGGTAAAGGTGATGGACTGGCCAAGCATGTCTCCAGATCTAAACCCTATTGAGCATCTGTGGAGCATCCTCAAACAGAAGGTGGAGGAGCGCAAGGTCTCTAACAACCACCAGCTCCATGATGTCATCATGGAGGAGTGGAAGAGGACACCAGTAGCAATCTGCGAAGCTCTGGTGAACTCCATACCCAAGAGAGTTAAGGCAGTGCTGGAAAATAATGGTGGCCACAAAAAATATTGACACTTTGGGCCCAATTTGGACATTTTCACTTAGCGGTGTACTCACTTTTGTTGTCAGCGGTTTAGACATTAATGGCTGTGTGTTGAGTTATTTTGAGGGGACAGCAAATTTATTCTGTTATACAAGCTGTACACTCACTATTTTACATTATAGCAAAGTGTAATTTCTTCAGTGTTGTCACATGAAAAGATAGAATAAAATATTTACAAAAATGTGAGGGGTGTACTCACTTTTGTGAGATAGTGTGTATATATATATATATATATATATATATATATATATATATATATACACACACACACACACACACACAAACACAGTGCTCAGCATAAATGAGTACACCCCAAGAGATTTGTCAGAAAACCTTTCCTTTCAGAATCAATATTTTCTATGAGACACTATACTACAAAATACTCACACAAGTATTTTTCCTAACAAATTCTTTCAAGACTATGTTGCAAAAATGAACACACCCCAATAAAAGTCTTAGGAGCAAAGCTAAATTTTAGACAACAAAGTCCTAATTTACAAGAATTCAACTACAGGTGAGTCTAATTATTCATTAAACAGGTGTCCAGCAGACCGGTGATTATAAAAGTCCCTTAAGAAAACCCCTTCCCATTTCATGCTGTCAGCAATGGCACCACATGGTAGAGAAATGTCACAAGGCCTGAGAGAGAAAAAAATTATTTTCACAAGGTGAAGGCTACAAGAAGATCAGAAAAGCTTTACTTATCAGTCAGATACTGTAGCAAAGGTGATATAAAAATTTAACAAAGATGGAATTGCAACCATCTCACAGAGATGTCCAAGCCATCCACGGAAATTAACATCTTGACAGGAGCGTCTTCTGATGAGAAGGGTTTAAGAAAATCAACATGCAAGTAGGGGGATTGTTTCACATGACACAATACTGCGCACACTACAGAGGAATGGCATGCATGGGTGTCACCCACAAAGGAAGTGCATATGGAATAATCCCCCATGGACTTTTAAGGCAGAAAAGTTGCATGAAAAGTAAGTTACTTAAAAGGTATCAACGCCACTTTTTTTATACAAATATAAAAATGGGCCCTAATGAAAGACACATGTAACAATTTTGACAATATTTGCGTAAATGCATATATTCAAACCATCATAGAACAAATACCCAACTTGTATCAAATTACACCCCAGGTACTGCGAGACATATACTGTGGTCAGCCCACATGAGTTTCTTTGGTGCATCCCATCATGTTTCAGAGTTATGCTCCGTCTTCAGGGGAGGCACTGGGTAATTTTCCATTTCTATAATACAAATATAAGTGGTCACCAGATATCATAGTATAATTAAATAAATAAAAATCAATGTTCGTATATCAAGGTGCTGTACAAGCTGTTTGTAAACATACTTGCAATGGTCAATGTACAATACATAACCGAACAAACAAATGGATCTATCAAAGATCCCTACTGGATGGAGCTGCAGTGTAACCTCCCCGCTGGATGGAAAGGTGGGTGCCCATGTAACCACAAGGACCTCCCATAAAAAACAAAAGGACCAGCAATATAAGGTGGTATATCTGAAAGTAGATCCGATAAAAATGACTTAATTGTAGAGTCAGTCACAGGTAGTTACACATATAAATATATATCTGGTGATTGTTATACATTAGTGCTGATCCAAGATAAATCAAGGAACTAAAAAGGAAAAGCTGCTAAATCAAAGCTTCACATGAGAGTTACTGGGGAGTTGCCATCCTTAATAGGAAACATACATTGTAGCCCAAGTCCCCTTATAGATAAAAGGATTACTATCAAAAAGTTCAGCCATATGGCAGATCCAGATATAAGAGGGCTCCAGCTGAGAATGGCTGCTGGAGCTGAGGGGTTTATATATGTAAACTTTACCAGGGGAACCAATCCACTGATGGAGGAAGTGCTGAGCATTTGGTGCCCTCAGCACTGCAGAGTGATGTGGTGAGGGGAGGACGAATCTGGGTGGTCCCCCAACACAGTGACATGTGGTGTAGCCCCGCCCAGAGGCAGGATGACATCATACGCCAGTGTGGCATCGGCGTGCACTAAGCCCAGTATAGTATAGCCCCTACCCACAATCCAAGGCTAAGGAGTCCCGCATGTCAGAAAAATATCTTCCAGCATTTGTGGATGACTCCACTATGCGGATATGGCAGGGGCCTGAACGCCGGGTGGTATGTGTGTGTGTGTTTGTACATACAAATGTGTAACAGAATTTTATCTATTTCTGAATGGTATCACCCTATACCCAAAATATTATTGGATGCCTTCACCCGGGAATTTTATCTTATGATAGATGAAGCATATTATCGTAACGTTATCCCTAAAAATACCTGGGAATTTATCAGAACAAACTTCCCTCGGTAGGCAACATTTTATGCTCTTTCAAAACTGCATAAGAATTCATCAAGTCCCCCTAGCAGACCCATTATAGCTGGCTGCGGTAGTCTTATTGAAAACCTTAGCCGCATAGTGGACAACTACCTTAGACCATGTGTAATGTGTCTGCTGTCCTATGTATGTGATACCATCCACTTATTGCAACTCATTGAAGAAATTCATGAGACCGAACACACATGTCTTGTTGCTATCAATGTTAAGACCATTTCCCATGACAAGGGCCTTGCAGCAGTATGTCATGTTCTCTACCAAACGGAACAACCTAAGTACCAATACAATGAGTTCATTTTACTTGCCCTCAATTTTATTTTAAAACATAATGTGTTTTCCTTCAATAATTCCCACTTCATCCAGGTGCAGGGAGTGGAGACCTGTTGTGCCCCTGTGTTCCTGCCTTTGCCAACCTGTACCTGGGACACCCCAAAGTTCGGTACGGACCCGAACTTTACAGTTCGGGTTCGCTCAACTCTAAAGATAAATCAAGGAACTAAAAAGGAAACGCTGCTAAATCAAAGCTTCACATGAGAGTTACTGGGGAGTTGCCACCCTTAATAGGAAACATACATTGTAGCCCAAGTCCCCCTTATAGATAAAAGGATTACCATGAATCAGCTCATCTGATGGATTAAAAACCCTACAGACTTGGCGATCCAACCCGGGACAGGCTGGAGAACATGTCTAAGAAGTGGAAGAACGAAAAGAATCCACAAAGGTTAACGGACTTCTTCTCACCAGGTCAGTGCAAGAGGAGGCAAGATGGCGCCGAGGCCCACTCAACACCGGCTGCATCGCTCAGCAATCCGGCCTTCAGGAAAGGGGTTAAACACCAAAATAATAGATCCCCAAATAGCCATCCATCGTGCCCCTCTACCCCAGCATCGGGCAGCCCAGCGAAGGCTAAACCCCGGCTGGATGGATTCAGCCCGGCCGAGAGCATAAGCACTGACTCTGGGGAAGACACGCGGGAGATGCCAGAGTCAATTGAAACATTCCCCACACAGAACCAACCAGTACTAGATTCAGTACTCAAGGACATGCTACTGTCATTGAGAAGCTCAATACAGACAGATATGGCTACTTACATGCATAAATACACCCGGGACATACAGGTCATAGAAGCCAGAGTGCACCATATTGAGACGAAAATGGGGGAATACGCAGCCACCATAAACGATCTGGTGGATGCGAATGAGGAAAAAGAAGGTGAAACAGAATGGATAAAAGCCAAATTGGCTGATATGGAAGATAGGGCAAGGAGGAACAATTTAAATATTCCAGATATGATTTATCTAGATGTCATGATTGACAGGATCCATTGTTTGCCCAAGCCTTCGTACCTGCCTGATCGGATCCCCAGGGACGTGATATTACGCCTCCATTTTTTTCACGTTAAAGAAAAAATGATGGCGGTAATGAGGAAAAGTGAGCATACCACCACTAAATATCAAAATCTGCAATTTTATGCAGACTTGTCACAGTATACTTTACTGAAGAGGAAAAATTTGAACACGGTGACAAAGGTCCTACAAAACCACAACATTGTGTACAAATAGGGATATCCCACCAAGCTATCTGTCACTAGAAACAACCAAACATATGTAATAGACTCTTTATACAAGGGTCCAGCTCCCCTAAAAGAATGGGATATTTTCCCAGACACTGAAAATGATGACAACCCGTCTGAACTCCCTCGTCAGATAGAGTCAGAATGGAAGCAAGTCACGGCGAAAAATGCCAAATCTCATATCTGACAGTGGTTGGCTTGACATCTGAATAAGTCCCTCACAGGAGACTGAGGAACCTATCCCGATTTGAACTCAACCCCCTTGAACGACTTAACAGCTGATTGCTGTCTATGGGTATAACCTACCCACCTAATTCCCTATCTAAAAGGGCATATGTGTTTAAGTACCTACTACAGTTCTTTGTTGAACTCTTTCTCTTTCTTCTGTACAATATATTGGCTGCTGATGAGACCTGGAGAACCAAGTGGACAGCAACACCCAAGTACATTGTCATCAGACCAACACGACAATGACTCCCACAGGGACTGGAAGCATACCTACCAGGACCACTGCTCAACTCATCAACAGTGAGTACGATAAACTATCCACCACAATTGTTTGTCCCAACTATTAAAATCCGGATAGGAAATGACAGGAGAAATCCCTGTCTCCCCCAAGAGATCCCAACGCACCTGCTAAGCATTAGCCCCAAATTTCTTCAATGGGAATAAATGTGATATCTATTAACTCTAAGGGGTTAAATCACCTTGTCAAAAGGCCAACAAAAGTGACATTGTATGTGCCCAGGAAACACATTTTAATAAAAGTTTCCCTCATATATTTACAGCTAGTGCTAACACCAAAGCGAGAGGGGTGCTAACCGCCATTAAGGACACAGTAGCATTCACCCTCCACGAGGAAGTATCAGACCCACCAGGCCGCTACCTAATATTAATTTGCGATATAAATATGTTGATGTATACAATAGTCAACACCTACTTCCCTAACAAGCGACAAATTCATTTCTTTAACAAATTAATGAAAAAAGTACGGTCCCACCAAAAAGGACCTCTAATAATGTGCAGGGACTTCAACATCACCCCCGACCCAAGGATTGACTCAACATCATCAGCAAAACGACATATACCATCCCTTCAATCTTCCCTCCACAAGCAAGACTTGTACGATGCTTGGAGATATCTTCATGCAAATGAAAAGGACTTCACCTTTTTTCTCAACCCCACTGTGTCTACACGAGGATTGACCTGTAGTTGATCAACCTACCCTGTCTAAAATCAGATTCATTAATATCAACACTATAACATGGTCGGACCACGCATCCATCTCCATGACTATAGACGATGCAGCTACAATAAACTCAACCCCAATCTGGAGAACAAACTCATATCTCCTTCAACGTGAAGATCTAAGCAATGAAATTAAGTCCCACTTGATTCAATTTTTCAAGGTTAATGACTCCTCTGTTCAGAACCCATTTTCATTATGGAATACACATAAAGCATATATGCGAGGTATATTTATACAATTGGGGGCAAGAGCCAAGAATTCAAAAATAAAAAACTTAACCAAAGAAATATACAAGATAGATAAGCAAAATAAACTCAATGCATCATTAGCTCTGTCCTAAAAATTATCACAACTCAGATATGATCTTAGACTCCTATTGCTTGACAATTTTGAAAAAACAAGTAAACGACTAAAAATGACTTCCTACGTAAATGGTGATAGGGCAGGCAAGCTCCTAGCACAAAAATTAAAAGGCCACAGGTAAAAAACAAAAATCCCATTCATAATTGACCCACTAATTAAACAAAAGGAATTCCACCCACAAAAGATAGTTGACGCATTCAGTCATTACTATGGCTCTCTTTACAATTTAAAAAATAATAAGGAGACACACCAGCCCACCTTAGAAACAATAAATTCCTTTCTGGCCAAAATCTCTATCCTGCAATTATAGCAGACTCATCTACAATTCTTGAACCAACCATTTAAAACAGACAAAATTCATAAAGTTATTGAATCCCTCTCGGTGAACAAATCCCCGGGCCGGATGGCTACAATGGAGAATACTATAAGGAATTCAAGACAATACTCTCCCCTTATTTGACACACATTTTTAATAACGCTGCTGCTTCTTCAACCTTCCCCCCAGAAATGCTTGATGCATTGATTATTACTCTTCCTAATCCGGGGAAGGAGCCCACCTCACCACCAAATTTCAGACCAATATCACTCTTAAATTTAGATCTAAAAATATATGCCAAATTAATTGCACTAAGATTAGTAGATATCTTGCAAATACTAATCCATCCAGACCAAACTGGTTTTACCAAACACAGACAGACTTCAGGCACCACCAGGAGAATAGCTAACATTATCCATTTGGCTAAGGTCCAGAAAAGGCTCCTGGCATTGGATGCAGAGAAGCCCTTTAACCACAGACATTGGTTGTACTTAACCAGAGTGCTGGAATCCTTTGGCTTTGAAGTTAACATTCTAGTTGCTATTAAGGCTTTATATTCAAAACCCTCAGCACGAGTATATATGTCAGGAATCCTATCATCCCCCTTCTCTATATCCAACGGGACCAGGCAGGGGTGTCCCCTTTCCCCATTGATATTCAATTTACTAATGGAGCCTCTGGCGATCTACATTAGATCACATCCCGACATAAAGGGTTATCCGCTGGGAGACTCGTCCCACTCCATCAGCCTCTTTGCGGATGATGTTATTATGATATTGACAGAGGTGGATTCCTCCCTGGCCACAGTGTATGAAACTCTTGTATCTTTCAATGAAATTTCGTACTACAAGGTGAATGAAGCAAGTCATGTATACTGAGTCTGGGAGTAGATTCTCACACGTAAGCAAAATTAAGGGCCAAGTAACCTTTTACATGGAGCAAGTCAGGGATAAAATATCTGGGTATAACACTAACCACAAGTACAGACCTACTAGTAGAGGCCAGTTATATACCTTTATTCCAAAGTCTCAATTCTAAACTACAGAATATAGCAAAATCTGAGCTCTTATGGTCAGGCAGACTTGCATCGTTTAAAATGGTTATTTTGCCACAATTTATATATCTATTCAGGACTCTCCCTATTCCTGTCCCTGACTCCTTCTTCTCAAAGGCACAATCAATGATAAATAAGTATTTTTGGCAGAGCAAGAAGGCGAGATGCGCATTCCAAAAACTAATTGGGACAGAAAGGTGGGAGGGGCGAGCCATGTATTGACCAAAGATTACTATGAAGCCGCTATACTCTCACAACTAAGGATGTGGTTTCTACAGGTGAGCGCCCAGCACTGGCGTGAGCTGGAGGAATACCAATGCCCGACCAAAAATCTATATGACCTAAGGTCTCCCCCCACTATGAAGGCCTCTATCCAGGCTTGGAGATCTTTTTTAAAAGAACCTATAATTGACTCTGCATCTAAATCTGTTCCCCTACCCATCACTAGTCTACAACTGTTAATCCCAGAACTCGAGCTAAATCATTGGAAAAGTAAGGGTATTAACTCCGTAGAGGACCTACAGATAGGCCCAGCTACTAAAACTTTCAGAACAGCCCAACTCGAATACAACTTAGATAGAATCCATTGACCAATATAAATACATTCAAGTCACTAATTTTCTAAAGGCTACACCTAACCCATATATTACCCTACATTGGAGAGTCTTCCTCTACCTGACTAACCCGGACACCAAGATCAAGGGCATTTCCCTATTTTACAGTCTCCTTAACCAAAAAACACAACTAATTAAAAATGCATCCATGAGGTCATGGGAGCTGGATATGAGAATATCTCTCTCTCCTCATCAGTGGCAGAGAGCCCTCTCAACCACATACGCGGCAACTAAGAGCGCCACACTGTGGGAGGTAACTCAAAAGATACTGCTCAGGTGGTACCTGACCCCCATGAGAATCTCAAGATTTATCCCGCAAACATCTCTGCTTTGTTTGGAGGGGTTGCGGGCAACGAGGCTCCCTATTCCATATCATGTGGTCTTGTCATAAAATACAATTATTTTGGAAGAGAGCATTTTTAACTATAACTGAGGTTACAAAGATTACGAAGTTGGAAGGCCCTGGGATGGCTGTCCTATCCCTAGGGATGGATACGATCCCGAGGTCTCTAAGGGCCATAATCTCACAAATACTACTAGGTGCCAGGCTGGAAATAACCAGACACTGAAGACAATTAGAGGCCCCTACTTTTAACTGAGACTATTAGAACAATAAACACCCATATAGTGTACGAAATGATGTTCGCCTCCTCTATGGGAAAGTTACAAATGGAATTACCAAAATGGAGATTGTGGAACGAATGGTATAAATACAAAATGACACTTAAAAGAGCGTAGCTACCAGTTATATTACAATAACAGATGGTGTCACTCGATGCCATATGCTGCCCACTTGGTTACTATCTAACACATTAACTCCAGCCAATTTTCCCTCTTCTTTTTCCTTTTTCCTTTACTCCTCCTCTCCGCTTCTTCATTTCTTTTTTATTTCTTGTTGCTTCCTTTTATGTTGTGTACAACAGTTACGTTTCAATTTTGTATAACAGTCTGAAACATTCACAGTCAAAGTTATCAGTTAGCAATCATAGTGATTAGTGGAGTTGATACATGCAAAAGACACGCCTACAATAAAACAAGCCACATTTGAGTAGAAGGGGCAGAACTTGCGCTTTACTGTAAACCACGAAAATTGGTGGTCCCACCTTGACGCAGCAGGTTCCCAATAGGGTATGTTGCAGGCAGGGACAACCAAGCCCACCAAAGGGCCTGATCCATCATAAAACAAAGTCAGGTACTCAAACTTTGTAAAATGGCTGCCTGCAAGTAGGCTACAAGTGTAAGTAAGTTGTATGACGACAGAAACTTGCTTAAACCATCTTCCATCAGAAGGAACACAAAATGTAAGTTAAAAGTTAACTAAGTGTGATGACTTTGATTACGTACATTGTTACCACTCATGTTAACCTGAAGTCTGTATTTCATTGTGAATGTATTTCTCACAAAACTTTCAATAAAAACATTGCAAAGAAAAAATGGTGATTTTACTCCTCACTCCCTATCACAGTCTCGGAGGCCATGAAATGCCCAGATAGCAAAAAACACCCCAAATGACCACATTTTGGAAAGTAGATACTCCAAGCTATGTGCTGAGAGGCATGTTGAGTATTTTGCAGGTGTCGCTTTTTGTCACAAAGTTTTGAAATTTAAAAAAAAAAAAAAAAATCTGTATATTTCTTCATTTTCCAAAACAAATGAGAGCTGCAAATTATGCACCATGCCTCTTAGCAAATACCTTGGCATGTATACTTTCCAAAATGAAGGGCTAGGAGAAATGGTCCCCAAGGGGATTTTGCAAGGTGGGTGCTCAAAGTAAATGTTCAAATACTATAAAACGTACAAAATGTATTAGGATTCAATAAAATAACCAGTATAATCTGGCATTATAATAAAATAGATGTAGGTAAACATACAACACTTTATTGCAATACTTAATACAGAGCCGCAAAGGAGGGTTTCAAGTGAAGAACCAACTAGCGGTTACAGTATATTCCCAACATGTTTCGAAAAAAGGCTTGCACTGTATCTTCTTCAGGGGTGTTAAGGTACTGCTGACAGCAATGTTTCTACAAAGACAAGTTATATATTATTCAAGGGTATATATGACATTCAAAAGCATACATAACATGTGAACAAGTGGCACAGCTATAAGAACAGTATCAATGTATAATCTAGTGTGATACAGAGAATAAAACATATATGTGTCTGCAAGAGCATCACTCAGCAATGGACCAATAGGCTTACCCGAAAGTGTAAAAGGATAGCCAGGAAATAATAGATCTGTGATCCCCAGTATCACCCAAAGGTAGTGGCTGCCCGTGGCTCAGGAACAATGGTCAGCCATACCTTCTCAGAGATATCAACAGTCTATACATATGCCACCTCGTAACAAACATGTATCTGTTTCTCTATCGGAAAACTCATCTATTTCTTCTATGTCCCTACAGTCTAACTCTAACAAGCAGAAACGACAGAGATGACCAAAGAGACGCCGACGTGGTGAAGGGTCCCCTGTTCACAACACTTCCAAAATTAGAGTCACTGAATCCACTGGTGTGATCCCTTCGAACATTTCTGGCAATCTTTCTGTATCAAATGAGGTGGCACCTTCGGGTGATGGGTCTGATTCTACTAACAACCCCCCTAAAATTCCCACAATTTTTTTAGTTCACAAATCGGGGAACACGCCATGCCCGTCTGCACCAGCACCAACCTTGTAGACACACCCAACACACACTTTAATGTTGTAAACCTATCCTCACACAACCTCACAGGTGATAAACATGCTGTTCTGGCCAAAGGGCTTTACTTTCTGCCCCTCATAATACCTGGATAAATTTGAGATCATTAAGGACCTCCAGCTTTTTAGATGCAAAGTCCTATTGCAGAGTCAATTCTTTAAGGGTCCACCTAGCGATGGACAACCTCAAACATTTAGCGAACAACAGGCTTTATGAAAACTTCAATTACTACTGGAGGAGAGTGAATCTCCTGATCTGATAGACCAAATTGACATTGAGGACCTGCTACGCCAAGCTGGCGAGGCATGTCCAGAGACCACAGCTCCTATCACACACAATCCCTCAAAACTCAAGAAGCCATCTAAATTGTACCCAGCCCCTAGCTCTAACCAAGGGGTAGCTCAATTTTTGAAAATGACCAGTCATGACAACAGACAGTTGCACACCAAATCCTCCCATTCTGACAATCTGCTGCCCAATTTAAGATCTGCTCTACTATCTCTTGCTAACGATCATACCATCACTATTAAGCCACCGGACAAGGGGGGTAAAATTGTCCTTATGGACAATTTTAAATATGTCTCCATGTGTAATAGAATATTAAACAATCGGGATTGGTATCGCCCCATTGGCTCTTCAGTGGTAGATCGATACAATCGCGATTTTTATGTGATGGTAGATAGCGCATATTACAATATCACCATATCCAAGTCCACTTGGGAATTTATTAGAACTCTTTTTCCCAGGATGGCAACATTTTACGCACTACCGAAGATTCACAAACACACAACTATGCCCCCGGGATGACCCATAGTCTTGGGAAGAGGAGCCATCATGGAGAACCTTAGAAAACTAGTGGACGAGCATCTCAGACCCTTCGTGGTGGGGCTGCTGTCCTATGTGCAGGACACCGTCCATTTGTTATGAGTCTTGGAGGGGGTCCATGTCCCTGGCGACACCATTTTGGTCGTCGCGGACGTGGAGGCCCTCTATAGCTCCATCCCCCACCCTCTTGGACTTGCTTGCATTAGGCAAATACTGACACAGATGAACGAAACAGAAATTCCCTTCAGTGATTTCATTTTGTCAGCATTAGACTTCATACTCAAATACAATGTGTTTTCATTCAACAGCTCCCACTACCTCCAGGTGCCCCGTCATATGCCAATCTGTACCTGGGGGAGTGGGAGCGGTCAATTTCTTCAGGCGAGGAATTTGCTGAATGGACGGACATCATACTGATGTGGTACCGCTATATAGATGACCTGCTGCTCTTGTGGGGTGGTACTATGGAAGCTCTTCAACAATTTTTGGAATCACTGAACCAAAACCCCTTCAAAACATCATTTACCATGACACATGATAGATCATAAATTACTTTTCTGGATATCAAGATCTGCAAGGATGGTGGGGGGACCCTCTCTTGCCAGCTGTTTCGCAAGCCGACAGCTGGCAACAATATTCTCCATGCATCAAGTGCACACCCCAAACCCCTCACAGAGTCCATTCCCTTTAGCCAATATTTGAGAACTAGAAGAAATTGTACAAACAATGAAATATACTATAAAGAGGCTAATGCACTAAAAACATGGCTATTGCACAGAGGTTACACTCATCGTTGCCTTAAAAAGAGAATTTAACAGGGTGGAACAGACCTCAAGACAGGACATCCTGTTTAAACCCAAAAGCAGAACTAATGAGGAACCAAGTAGTAGAATCATTACTAAATACAATAGCCAACACCAACAAATCAAACATATTTTAAGAAAACACTGGCACCTCTTGACAATGGACCCCATTGTGGGTCCCTTTGTGCCATCCAATCCAATGATTACATATCGCAGAGCCACCTCATTAAGAGATAGGTTGGTTCACAGCGAATACTCCAGACACATGGGGGCTGATCCCTGTAAATTGCGCGGCACCTTCCCGTTTGGGGGGTGTACTCTGTGTAAATACTAGGGATGAAATGAACACCCACCGGTTCAGTTCGCACCAGAACATGTGAACAGACAAAAAGTTTGGGTGAACATTCGAACACCATTAATGTCTATGGGTCCCGAACATGAAAAATCAAAAGTGCTAATTTTAAAGGCTTATATTCAATGGTATTGACTTAAAAATTGTATGGAGACCCGGGTCCTGCCCTAGGGGACATGTACAGTATCAATAAATTTTTTTTTTTTAAATCGATAGTTTTTTCAGGAGCAGTGATTTTAATAATGCTTAAAGTGAAAAAACAAGAAAAATTCCTTTAAATATTGTGCCTGGGGGGTGTCCTTAGTCTGTGTGTAAAAGGGCTCATCTCTGTGAGGTATAGAACATAGCCAGAGCAAAATTACATTTCCACAGGAAAAATTGTTATTTAAAATCGTGGCTGTAATGTATTGCTGGTTCCTGGCAATATACAAAAATATCGCTGAAACAAAAGTGTGTGGGGTTCCCCCCAGTCCAAACCAGGCTCTTCAGGTCTGGTTTGGGTATTAAGGGGAACCCCGTGCCAAATTAAGAAAAAAATATATGTGGGGTTCCCCCTAAAATCCAAACCAGACCCTTATCTCAGCATGCAGCCCTGACCGGTTAGGATAGTGGGGACGGGCGAGCGCCCCCCTCCTGAACCGTACCAGGCTACATGCCCTTAACATGGAGAGTATGGGTGCTTTGGGGGAGGGGGACTCAGCCCCTCCTCAAAGCACCTTGTCCCCATGGTGATGGGGACAAGAGCCTCTTCCCCACATGCCTGGCCGGTGCTTGTGGGGGTCTGCAGGCGGGGGGCTTATCGGAATCTGGAAGCCCCCTTCAATAAGGGGGCCCCCAGATCCCGGCCCCTCCTATGTGAATAGGTATGGGGTACATTGTACCCCTACCCATTCACCAAAAAAGGAGTATAGTGTTACAAAAAACAAGAGGCAGTTTTTGACAAGTCCCTTATTGTTTAAAATAGCTCTTTTCTTCTTTCTTCTTTCTTCCTCCATCTTCTCCTGTCCCGGTCCTTCTTCTGGTCTTCTGCTTCTTCTTTCAGTCTTCTTGCTTCCTCTCTTCATCTTCAATCTTCGTCTTCTTCTTCTTTCACCGCCACTGCTCTCCCTGCTGCTGCAGCCTGGCCCCTGCACGTCTCCAAGAATGGTCGGTCTTCACAATGACAGTTCTTTTATAAGGAGGGGCGGAGCCACCCAGTGATGTAAATGGGTGACCTGCCCCCTCTGACAGCACATGATGTCAGAAGGGGGCGTGTTTACTCGGTGACATCACTGGGTGCCCCCACCCCTTCTTATAAAAGAACTGTCATTGTGAAGGCCGCCCATTCTGGGAGATGCGTAGGGGCCGGCTGCAGCGGCAGGGACAGTGGCATCGGTGAAAGAAGAAGGAAGAAGAAGATGAAGATTGAAGATGAAGAGAGGAAGCAAGAAGACTAAAAGAAGAAGCAGAAGACCAGAAGAAGGACCGGGCCAGGAGAAGATGGAGGAAGAAAGGAGAAAAGAGCTATTTTACACAGTAAAGCACTTGTCAAAAACTGCCTCTTGATATTTTACCACTACACTCCTTTTTTGGTGAATGGGTAGGGGTACAATGTACCCCACACCTATTCACATAGGGGGGACAGGATCTGGGGGCCCCCTTATTAAAGGGGGCTTCCAGATTCTGATAAGCCCCCTGTCCACAGGCCCCCACAACCACCGGCCAGGGTTGTGGGGATGAGGCCCTTCTCCCCATCAACATGGGAACAAGGTGCTTTGGGGGCGACCTCAAAGCATCCTCCCCATGTTGAGGGCATGTGGCCTGGTATGGGTCGGAGGGGGGCGCTCGCTTGCATGCTCGGATACGGGTCTGGTTTGGATTTTGAAGGTGACCCCACGCCATTTTTTTTAAATTTGGAGTGGGGTTCCCCTTAAAATCCATACCAGACCAGAAGGGACTGGTTTGGATTTTGGGGGGGACCCTATGTCATTTTTATTTTACATTTTGGTGCAGGGTCCCCCTTAAATTCCATACCAAACCTGAAGGGCCTTTCGTTTCGGTGTGTGCCCTGCTGTTGTAAATGAGTTTATAAAATGTGATAAAATCCCCCAGTCAAGCAGGTGGTGAAAAATTGGGCCTTGGGTGCTGGTGGTGCCAGAACACTGTAACCCCTTGCAGTTACTCTTGTTGGATGGAGGAACAGGGCCTGATGTTGTAAATTAGTTTACAAATTGTGACGAAAGCCCCCAGTCAAACAGGTGGCAAAAAATTGGGCCTTGGGTGCTGGCGGTGCCAGAACACTGTAACGCCTTGCAGTTACTCTTGTTGGACAGAAGAAGTGGGCCTGCTGTTGTAAATTAGTTTACAAATTGTGTCGAAAGCCCCCAGTCAAACAGGTGGCAAAAAATTGGGCCTTGGGTGTTGCTGGTGCCCTAAATAGAAAATATTGTTCTAGATGTGTGTATGTATATATATATATATATATATATATATATATATATATATATACACACCAGGACGTATATATTTTAATACACCATGTCAAGTGTACTATATACTGTATGTACAGATATATGGTGCACATTCAATACACTGTATGTATATACAGTATCTCACAAAAGAAATGACACTTTGCTACAATGTAAAGTAGTGAGTGTACAGCTAGTATAACAGTGTAAATTTGCTGTCCCCTCAAAATAACTCAACACACAGCCATTAATGTCTAAACCGCTGGCAACAAAAGTGAGTACACCCCTAAGTAAAAATGTCCAAATTGGGCCCAATTAGCCATTTTCCCTCCCCGGTGTCATGTGACTCATTAGTGTTACAAGGTCTCAGGTGTGAATGGGGAGCAGGTGTGTTACATTTGGTGTTATCACTCTCAC